>JARPRK010171719.1:0-87646 GCA_031763565.1 Amazona festiva | reverse complement strand
CAGGTCCCCTTACCTCAGGATTCGGTGGTCGCGACTTCGCTGCAGCTCCTGACCACAAGGGTATTGACATGGCCGGCGGCTGTGGCTCCAAGGTTGTGGCTGCCGCAGACGGAAAGGTTGTCTATGCTGGTCACGACATCAATGGTGCTGTTATCGTCTATGTTCAGCACGGTGGAAACGTTGAGACACTCTATGTTCACATGCAGGAAGGTTCTGTCAAGGTCAAGGCAGGAGACACTGTCAAGGCTGGACAGGAAATCGGCAAGGAAGGCATGACTGGTCTTGCTACTGGCTGTCACCTTCACTGGGAGTACCGTCCAACAGCTGCTCCTAACTGGTGGGCCTTTGACAAATCAGTCGACGGTGCTGCATTCTTGAAGAAGAAGGGCATCGACATGACCAACGGTAAAGCTGGTGACGGTGGAGATGGCAAGAACACTTCATCTGATTCAGGCGATGACTCAAGCTCAGGTTCATCCGACTCCTCAGATAGCTCTTCATCTAATTCCTCCACAACGGGTGAGCAAGATGTGGTGAAGGTGTCTGATCCTAAGCCCACTACAGTGTGGTCTGCTTGGGCAGGAAACTCTATCTGGAATAGGATGGGTACCGTACTCACATCTATCCCAGTTGCTGTCATCGGCTTGATTCCCACCATTGTGGCTTCTTTCATGACAGCCATCTATGCGCTGGGCACAAGCATTATGATGCTTTTCCTCCCCATCATGCTACTTCTTGGTGTGGCTCCAGGAATGTTCTGGAATGCCTTCAAGGGTTATGTGGCTGCACTGTTCAAGCTCGTTGCTAAGCGTTGGGTGATGGCTGGTATTCTTTCCCTCACCATCATCCTCACCACAATGGCCATGAACATGATCCACACCCTAGGCTGGTGGCAGGGAATGCTCATGATGTGCATCGTGGCCTTCATCCTGATCGCCGCAAGGAAGCGCCTCATGCAGATGGTAGAGGCCATCAATTTTGGTGGATCCTCAATCACTGGTGGGGTCAATCAAGCAGCTGCCAAACTGACTGGTGCTTTCAAGGGCGCTGGAAACATTGCCCTATCTGGTGCCGCTGGTGGTGTACAAGCCAAGCGCTATGGTGGTTCAGCTTTCGAGGGCGCAAGAAGTGGACTCAAGTCAGGCATCAAGAATGCTTCCTATACCACTGACTTTGGTCGTCAGATGGTTCGCACCCATGATTCACTCAAGGGTGGAAACATGACTCCTGACCTTGCTAAGAGTGATGAGTCTCTAAAGAACTGCGCTTCTTGTGGTATGCCATTGCCCCATACGGGTATCCAGATACTTTCAAGGGATTCCTCAGGCAACTACTATTGCGACAACTGTAAGCGCGATGGTCTCGTTCCTCAGGACGCCCAAGAGATGGATGTGGACTTCGGCAATGCTGAAGACGACCAGTACACTGATGATGCTCCTGAGAAATACGAGAGAACAAGTTTCTTCAGTGAGAAGGGCGACCAGAAGAAGCAAGCCAATACAAAGATGAGAAACTTCATCAAGCAGCTAGAGAATGGAACTTCTCCTCGCACCAAGAACCATCAGATGGATAGGCTCGCTCAAATTGTCCAGGTTGGAACTGAATCTGACATTGAAAATCATCAGGAAGCCATTGCTAAGATGAAGGCTGAAATGAGGGCGGATGCTCAGAAAACTGTAAGAATGCAGGTTCCTGAACAGATCAAACGTTATCTCAATGAGTCCATCATTCAGAAAGCCTACGAACAGGGCAACTATGACTTTATCAGGAAGGCATATGCTGCAGGTTGGTCCCGCTGGTACACTGAAACTACTGGCAACACTTTGACTCCCGCAGAGGAGAAGGGACTTGCTCGTAAGATGACTGGTGAGGATCTCGGTGGAGAGGAACTCATGGATGAGGAACAGGAGAAAGAAGCTGAGGAACTAAGAGACAAAACTGAATAATAGCTAGAAGTTAGAGCGGGGGTCAAAAAGGCCTCCGCTCTTTCTAGATCCAGGAATAAAAGAATTAGGACCTATGGAGATTTTGAGCACTAAAAACTTCACCTTCCTGGGCAGCTTAAAACAGGGCTATGAGGCGCCTATTTGAGTGTTGGCCTTACAGGTTATTGAGATAGACCACTTTTCAGCAAAAAGGCACTTTTGGTGGAAAAACGTTTGAGGTGGACGGGTACACGAGACTGTAATCTAGACACGCTTAAAATGGCTTAGAGTGAATTCTGTGAAATCTTTTGATTATAGTTGACTTTGAGAGAAACACTGATATGGCTGATCTAAAACAAAAGTAAGGGAGGAGACATGGCTGGACGTTTTCACATTCCAGACGAAGGTCCCTACAGGGTGCTGAAATGTTCAGCCCAATCCGAGGACAGCTGTAACTACAAGACACACTTCAACAGTGAAGAAGAGGCCTGGACCCACTACGAAGAGCTCAATGACGCAGGGCTTTTTCCTGAAGAGAATGTCTTTGATGAGAACTTAGAAGATTCTTTCAGTCGGACAGTTATGACTGACGAAAAAGACGACGAATACAATCCTGATAATACCATGCTCTTCACCTTTGGAGAAAGAAATGCCATAGAGCAAATGGAAGAGGTAGAAGAGCAGATCAAGAAACATAAGCGCCTTGTTGGAGAAGGCTACAATCCAGAGAACCTCTGGAGTTTTGATGATCCCATTGCAGGACACCAATACATTCATCTTGCTCATCTCACTAATGCTTGGCGTTCAAGGAATTACAATAAAGTAAGGCTCCTCTATGCAGTAGCTATCTCCCGTCAGCAAGAGGAATTTCATCACGAGCCAGTCCGTCTATCTCCTGGACAGATCATCGACATGGCTCAAGGTAAAGATCCAGACGACAGCTACTTCGACATTGATAGCAATGCGAAAGTCTCAACTTTCTTTGACCTTTGGTCGTAATAGATAAAATCCTCTAGTAGCAAAACTCACCACATAGATAGGAACCACCCAATGGGCGTATTCGAGAAGTTCACCAACAAAGTCACAAGAGACGATGTGGTGAGGAAAGTCAGCGTGGATTATAAGCCTGATTTCTCAGATGTGTACAAGCAAGAGCAGGAAGAGCAGAGGCTCCAAAAGGCCGAGGAACGAAGGAAGCGTCTAGAGAAAGGACTCTCCGAAGAGGAGAAGAAGGCCAGAAAGAAGGCCCCCAAAAAGGCCCTCATGGAGGATCTTAAAAGGGACGAGGAAACTCTAGAAGACAAGGATTACACTTCCATCAAGAATTTCTCCACCTTCGAGGATCCCGAATTGGAGGATTACAATGGTGGCGTGAATCAAGAAGTACTAGAGGACCAGGCCCCTCTCGTGGAGGACCCGGAAGATCCCGCTGAGTCTCCCTCTCTAGAAGAAGAGGAACCAGAACCTGAGGCACCACTCCTTGACGAAGAGCCAGAGGAAACTGCTGATGAGGAAGAAGAGTCACCTTCCTTGGAAGAAGATGAAGATGACTCTGAAGTAGCCTCTGAGGATCCTGACGACATTGAAGAAGTCTACGAGGAGCAAGAAGAGGAACAGAATGGTCCTGAAGACGAGGAAACAGATCTAGAGGCTGAGTTCTTAGGTGGCTCTTCTGCGGCTGAGCCTCACGAGGAAGAAAACACTGAACAGGAAGAAGTTCAGGAATTGCCTGTGCGGGAATCTCGATTACCTGAATTCCTCCCCCGAGAACGACTTGTCGCGGGTGAGGGCTTCACTGCTCAGTCGGTGCAGAAGTCATTCCAAGAAGTTATTGATGCCTACTATTCCCTCTATGGCTATGCTGCCTCCCTGGAACGCGAACTTGGGGTGAAGGACAACAGGGAGCCTAGCGAGGCTGAACGCTTTGTCTATGTGGCCCCTAAGGAAGTCCAGAAAGAGGTCAAGAAGCCACTAGAGGAAGAGAACCCCAAAGCACCAGTCTCTCCTGCACCTGCGCCAGATGACTTCCACTTCAAGAAGGAAAAGATCAAGGAAGTATTTTTCCCCACTCAAGACTAGTCTGTTGGCCTTGATAAATTATAGATGAAGAGAACGGGGACGGTGAAACTTTCCCATAAGTTCTTTCTCGCAGAAAAAGATTAGTACAGACAAAAGGAAACAAGAACTATGACTATTTCCCACATCACCATCGAGGGCAACATCGCCACCAAGCGCGAAATGCGCACCTTCAACAAAAGGGACGGCGAGGGAAAGCTCATCAACTTCACCGTGGCCGTGAACGACAGGAAGTTCGACAAGAACTCAGGCGAATGGAAGTCCAACACCCACTTCTTCAGTGTGGTTGCCATGGATCGCAAGGCTGAGAACTTTGAACAGACCTTCCAGGTGGGAGACCCCATCATCGTGACTGGTGGACTCACTGTGAAGGACACTTACACAGATCGCAATGGTGTGGAGCACGCTGGTGAACTAGAGATCTTCGCCGACAACTTCGGTCACTCTATTCGCTACCCTGTTTCCATCGACAGGTCCCGTAGGACTTCAGGTGGCTCGAACAATTCAGCACCATCCTACAATTCAGCACCTTCAGCTCCAGCTGCCCCAAAGGCAGAGGAGCCCAAGAAGAACAACGCTAGCGCTTTCAGTCTTGATGACGATGATGACGATGATCTAGCTTCATGGGACACCGACATCTAATGAGTCATTGTCTCTGATAAAAAGCTGTGGGGATTTATCCCACAGCTTTTTTAGTGCTCCTTGAGCTGCTCATTTCTACGTCATTCCCTAAAAACTGATATGGCTTGATAGACGAAAAAGACTTTTCAAGGAAGAGTGCTATGCTACCATACCTTATCTATGCCATACTTTATGTGGTGGGACTTCCACTACTGGTATGGTTTTTTCACTTACTCCACAAGAAGCTTGTCTTCAATAAGAAGATGGAGCGCTTCCAGAAGGAGAAGACAGCTGACGCAAAGCCACCCATGACTTTACTTCAGAAGATGAACAAGCATCTGAGGTTCACCAGGGCCAATACTCAACAGTCACAGCTACCCACCGTGAAGAAAGGTTCTGAGCCTAAGATGATTCCAGGGCAGCCTCGGTTCATCTATTGGGGAATCTATGTGGCAGGCTTTCTCCTCTCTTTGGGTGCGGGCATACTCAAAATGCCCATGCTCTTCCTCATCGGGGTATGCTTATTCTTCGGGTCCATCATTTATTCCAAGGTTTCATCTAAGAAGCCCATGGAGCGCAGGGAGAAGCTTTACCGAAAAATGGCTGAAGTTGCCTCAATCGGTCTCGGAGCCCCAACTGGTGAGGCTATGAAGAATCCAGAAGGCTATGTCAATGTGACTAAATGGGCTAACCCCCTACAGCCCACAGAAATCAAGCTACCTATTCCTAAGACCTTCAATCACATGAACTCCGCCCAGTTCCTCGAGAAGTTCAATCAGTTCTTTGGCAGGACCTATACTTGGGTTACCAATGGTGATGAGGGATGGGACTACGAGGAAGACATTGTGACACTTTCAGCTGTGCCACCACTTCCAAAGATAGCCCCCTGGAGCGAGCACTACATTCTCTCCAAAGACATCGCCCCTTCATTCTTCCCCATTGCCCTCGGTTCAGAGAACGGTGTGGAACTTGAGAACCCCAATACCGGTAAAAAGGAGAATGTGCTCGGTTTCGACGTACAGGGTGCCATGCTGAAAAAGCCCTACAAGCGTGATGGTGGGCCAAAGATCGGTCCAGAGATTTCAGCTAGTCCTCAGGGACTTGTCGGTGGTGGTACCGGTGGCGGAAAAGCCTTCGCAGTCACCACGCCCATTAGGTACTTCGTGAAGAAGAGTAGTCTGACTCCTAAGGAGGACCGTGCTCGATAACGACAGGAAACTCTTTAGTCTCATCAAAAGGCGCCTCAATCCATTAGCCATAGAGACTTCAGCCTCCACGGGTTCAACTGTCAAAAGACAGGACCTTATCTATAGTCTTTACTCCACGAGGGGTATCAGGACAGGCAACGCTGGTTTCTTTCCTTCACTACAGAGAAACATGACTGTACTCTACAAAGAAGAGGACAGCATGGACTATTTCGTCTCTCGACTTATTAGTCTCACTCCGAAAAGGGGAGAGAACGCTCTAGTTCACTTCTTCGACATTGGAGATCACTACGACAACTACAGTGAGGTCATTGACCAAAGGTTCATCTACCATTCGAAGGAAAAGAGTGGGGACCTGAACAGTTTACTGGACAGCTTGTTGGAGATTTCAGTGGGAATCCTAGAGCAACTTAAAGAAGCTGGACTGAACAGTGCGGTGGACAAGCCCGTAGAGCTAGTAGGTATCTCATTGGAGAAAAATCAGGCCCTTTCACTCATGAGGGATGGATCACTCTACAGTGCCGTGGAGAAGCTTTTCAAGCTAGGGAAGATCACCTGTATCTATCCGATACTATTCATTAGGACAGACAACTGCTCTCCTTTTAGGGAGTGGGTGACTCAAGAATACTGTGATTCAGTCTATTTTCTTGACAGTCCACTCTACAGAGAAGCCATTGATTGGAAGATTCTCAAAAGACCTATTTTCTCTACCTCTAGGGAGATCAGAGGTGTGTTGGCCCAAAAGGGTGAAGCGGAGCTCATTGGTCTTCACTCCCACTATTACGAACCCAATGATTACAGGGCATCTTACGAAGAGATGCACCAAAAGAGGAAGGCTGTCGTCACTGACTTTCTTTCCTCAATAGAAGACGACACGACAGCTGTTGAAGAGGAAAAGCATGCTAGAAAAAGTAGTTTACACCCACAATGATGAGGTCAAGGAAGGGGAGGTACTAGGAGCCCCAAGAGAGAGAGTTGCCCCTGAACCTGAACTCAAAGAGTCAGAATTCGAGGGCTTCATGGAGGCTGTGAAGCCTATTGGGGACATTGAGTCTCGACAAGACTATGTCCTTGGCTCCAACAATGTTCCTGTACCAGTGTCTAGGGCCTATGAGGCCCACATTCCTGACAAGATGTATGAGTTGGAGATGGAGGACGGTACCACACTCAAGGTATCAGGAACCCATCTCTGGTACGTTGTAACTGATGCAGACAGGGCACATCATTCCAAGCGGATACAGGACGGGGAAAAAGCCTTCAAGAACCTCTGCCGGGATTCACAGCGACTATTGGAGACCATGGCAGAGGAAAATGATGATGGTGTCACAGCAGAAATCGAGATTGATGACTTCACACACTGTTTTCCAGAGAGGAACAACCCTGGATTCATGGATGCCTTCATCAGGGTGTGCAAGAGTGTTGGTCCCGTGGCTGAGAACTGGTATTCTTCCGAGGATCTAGAGACAGGGGAGATCTATCAAGATGGCATGATCCAGGGCTATGATGCCAAAAGGGTATGCCAGCAAGTTCTCGCTCTGCAGGACAAAAAGTACAGGAAGAGGTGGCCAGTCATTAAGGGTCAGGTCATTGACACCAACGAGCTTTTCACCATGTGGGAGGAGGGTATTGACATTCCAACCGTTGAAGAATACAGCAACCCCTACCTTAAGGAAGGCGGGGAATGGAGGAAGTGACTCCCGACCTTCCTTGTGGTAAGATTTTTCAGGAGAAAACTCCTAAGGAAATTACAGGAAAGTAAAGCCATGTCCATCAAGTACCTTGTCATTGACGACCTGCGGAGTTTCAAGGATGGCGTCCTTGACCCAGAAGCCGAAGTCACCTATTGCCGTACTCCTGATGAGGCACTAGATGTTCTCAAGAAAGACAAGGCGTGGGATGCCATCTTTCTTGACCACGACCTCGGTGAGAACGCTTCCAGTGAGAAGTTGACTATTGCTCCTGTGGTGGAGGAAATGGAGTCCATGTGGTTCAATCAGGATCACAAAAGGATCTCTAAAGTCTTTGTCCACACTTCTAACTCTGTGGGTCGAAAGTGGATGCTGCAGGCACTCACTGGGAAGTACCCTGTGACTTCCTTCGACGCGGCCATTCTTTTCGTCTCTTAAGGATATGAGGTTTTTGCCTCTTTCCTGTCTTCCCGAATAGCCCCGACTGAACTCTTCCCGGTCGGGGCTTTTCTAGACACTGTCACTGTCTTCATTCATATGTTCCTTCAAAGATAGTGAAGGAGAGCAGTATGGTTGTATCTAAGAAAGCTTCTCAAGGGAGAAAATCCCCTAAGAGCACAGCTAGAAAGACGATGGCCAAAAAGCCCGTGTCAAAGGGATCTACCACGAAGAAGTCGGCGGCGAAAAAGGCTAGTCCCAAGAGGTCTGCCTCGACTAAAAAAGTGGCACCCAAAAGCAGCCCCAGAAAGACTCCTAAGAAGTCCTATTACTTCCTCGAAAAAGGGAGAATCACTGGCTATGAGCCAAGTGCCATGAAGGGAGTGAGAATTCCTGGAGGAAGACTTGTGCATGGGGTTCCTGGCAAGGGACTAGCCACAGCAAGGTTTTCCAAGAAATCTAGAAAAATTGGAACAGAGGGAGAGAAGCTCTTCGCAAGAGCACTCAAGATAGATGGATACACTGACAAGGTAGATACCTTCTGGTCCGTAAAAGTGCCCGACCCTAAACTTCTTGAAAAGACAGCCAAATCTAAAGCGGACATAGACTCCATCTTCCTCTTTGGAGACATTATGGTACTCGTGGACGTGAAATACTACTTCTCGGGGAAAGGTACCTGGGAGATTCTTCGAGGAGGAGAATCTATAGGCTTTAGAGACGACTCCAATGGCAACAGGGTTGGGGCCGCAAGGAAAATGTCGCCCAACATGGGCAATGCTACCGCCATCATGAAGCGACGCTTTCCTGAATACAAAGTCTATAGCTATGTGGTCTTCATGCCTACGGACAGAGGAGAAGCCCATCTGAAAGACGTTTCCTGGCCTGGTGGTATCAGGGCCATGTACTACAGCATGTTCAAGAGAGTGCTCACAAGGCTCATCAACAGTGAGTCCATGAGGCTGTCTGGAAAGATCAGGCCAAAGAGAAGCACTGTGGCTTACCTTGAATCTTTGCTTTCTTGACGGTTATAGCAGAAATGCTAAAAGCGCTTAGGTCCTGCCCTAAGGGCCCTACATGCCTAGGCGAATTACCATTCGCGGAGACACTACCTTTTGCAGGAGGCCACCTCTTAGGGCCTTTGGCTGCACATTGACATCCCTTGATCTGAATCGCTGATGAGTCTTCCTTGCAACTTTGTAAGACACCTGAATCTGGTCCACCTCAACCGTTTTCATCCATCTCAGTTTTTACACCGTATGAAGCTATTACTTATTGTAGGGAGTCCTAGGGACTCCTTTGCTGAATTCCTGCCTCCACACTAAAATTCTTAGTGCTCCATAGCTAACAAGCACCAATCCCACGCAGTGGCCCACAAGGAGAAAGCACTAATAGGCAGCTGCACTGCGAAGAAAAATTAGGGAGACATCTCATTGAAGGAAGTGATTTTAAATAAAAATCTTGAGGTGTCACCGAGTGCTATCTTTTAAGGTGATTCAGCGCTCCTCATAGCCGTCCTCTAAGCGCGTCTAAATTACAGTCTCGCATACCCGTCCACCTAGAACGTTTTTCACCAAAAACAGCCACCTTACTGAAAAATGGTCTATTTGAGGCACAACTTTTACCAATACTCAGATAGGTGCCTCATAGCCCTGTTTTAAGCGTGCCGTAAAACTGCATTTTTAGTGCTTGAGGTGAGGGAGTTCCTTGTAGTCTCCAAAAGTGCCGTTCAAGGCTTGTCTCTCAAGATTTAATGCCATCTCAAACACCTTTTCGTCAGACAACGAGTGCCCGCCCATCGAGAGGTACCAGTCAACCGGGACACCTATTTTGTTTGCTTCCTCACGGGCTGCATTCAGTGAGTTCAACATAAGAAAAAGATGACTTTCCTCTTTATTGGCTTCCATTCGGAATCTAGACTTAGCATTCCTGTAGTTCCTCTTCGCCCTAAAGTACTCATAACCTTCTAAGTTGTTTTCCTCGATGGCCTGCTGGTCAACAGTCATGTCGTTGAAGAGAGAAGTAGCTGCTTCCTCAACTTTGAACCTATTGGGATAGCAACTCCTTGTGGTATGACTGATAAGGTCTACCAGGAAGGGGTATTTGGCTGGGCTCTTCCTGCCCTCAAAGATTTTCTCTATAGTTTCAATCATCTTCTGAAGGTCCTCAAGAGGATCCTTGGAGAGAAAATAAAAGGAAGGTAACTCGGGAATGTCCTGAAGGAGATCTTTAGGCTCCTTACCAAACTCATTAAGGAAATTAAGGAAATCCAGAATCCAGTAGCCGACGAGGAACTCTTCTCGCGAAAGATACTTGTAGAGAAAGACAAGGTTCTCATAGTCAGACAGATGAACAGCTTCTGCAGCATAGACATAGACATCTCTAGCGCAAGGGAAGGGGTAGGCGAAAGCCTCTAGAAAAATAGCCATATAGGCACGACTTCCAGGGACTTTGTTCCTGTAATCCCCTAAAAGCTTAGTGAATCCGTCTGAAACCAGGTTCCCACTTTCAGACCTACTCGCTATGTCTTCCACAAGTGATCCCTCCTGAAGAACAATCCCATCTCCAAAATCAAGGTCTTCAGCATGATAGTTCACATAATTGAACCACCTTGGGCGCCTATTAATTTCTTCGACTACGCTCTCAAGATAAGGTAGACTCTTCACCTATAGACTCCCTCTATCAATAACTGTATTATAGGGAAATAATCTCACAATCTCACCTGACAAGCAACTCTAGTTCTATTTGCGACCTAGACACCAGAAACATACCTCAAGCTATACCTTAGTATGCCTCTCTGGTGCATCTCAGTTTTTACACCGTATGAAGCTATTACTTATTGTAGGGAGCCCTAGGAGTCCTTTACGGATAGCCTACCTCTACACTACGACTCTTAGTGCTCTATAGCTATGAGCCATACCACGCGAAGCGTGCAAGGTAGAATCCCTAAATCACCATAGGTCTTTTGCGGCGTGTCTTGAATCGTGTAGCGTAGAATTGAGGACTCTAGACCGCGAGTAAATCTAGAAGACGAGAACTATTCACAGAGAAGACTTGACCTTATCTAGAGAATCTATTCAAGGAACTCCATTTATTGAGAACTCTTTTCGGAGAGATACCCAGGAGGTTCCTTTTGATAGCCACCCCTTCCTCGATAAAATAGTATGAGACAAAAGACGAAAGGGAGTCACTATGGCTGCAAGGAAAAAGCAGGAAGTCGTGGTCAAGAAGGACAACGGCGAAGACATTATGAAGAACCTCGAAAGAGGACTCATCGCCAAGGACGTGGAGGACCGCGTGGCTGAGGAGTACCTCTCCTCTGAGTACATCGTGTTCTCACTATACTCCATCACTGATCGAGCCCTTGTGGGGACCGACGGCATGAAGCCTGTTTCCAGAAGGATCCTACAGGTCATGCACGAGGATGGACTCAAGCCTTCGGCAAAGACTATGAAGGGTGCCCGTATCGCGGGCAACGTCATGAGACTCCATCCTCACGGCAACTCATCCATCGAAGATGCCCTCGCGAAGATGGGGCAGAAACATGCCCAAAGAGTCCCCCTTGCCATTATTCAGGGTCAGGTGGGTTCCTACACTGGCGCAGATGTGGCCGCTGCCCGTTACTGGGAGGCCAAGCTTTCCAAGGCTGGTGAAGAGCTCGTCAAGGAAATCGACCTGAACGCTGTAGAGGGAATCGACAACTACGACAACACCCTCGTGGAGTACAAGCAGCTTCCTGTCAGGTGGCCCTCCATCATTGTCAATGGCTCAGAGGGCATCGCCGTGGGCTATTCTTCCTATCTTGTTCCCCACAACCCAGGTGAGGTCATGGATGCGGCGGTGGCCATGGTCAAGAATCCTGAACTTACTGTGGCTGAACTTATGAAGATCATGCCCGGTCCTGATTTTCCCACAGGCGGTGTTCTCGAGGAAGTCGAAGGAGTGAAGGACTACTACAGCAAAGGCATCGGAAGGGTGTCCGTTCGGGCCAAGTACGAAATCGAGAGTCTCCCCAAAGGCAAGGCAAAGATTACCTTTAGGGAGTTTCCCTTCAAGGTCTCCCACAAGGCTATTCTAAAGTCCATTGACGATGCAAGAGACAAGGGAAAGCTACCGGGTATTGTTTCAGTCAGTGACAACACTGGTATGAAGGAAGGCGCCCAGATCGTGGTGGAGACCAGGGCTGGTGCCAATCCTACTGAAGTTGTGAACGCCATCTTCAAGATGACTGGGGCCCGTTCTTCCTTTAGCATTAGGCAAACAGTTCTGGACGACAACCTGAAGCCTATCAGCGCCTCCATGATCGAGATGATTCAGCGATTCCTTGCCCTCAGGACCAAGGTGGCCCTTAGGGTAACGCAAACAAGGAAGGAAAAGGCTGAACACAGGATCTCAAACATCGACGCCATCATTTCCATTCTGGTGGACATTGATGAGGCCATCAAGATCATTAGAGGCAACTCATTGGATGACGCCCGTCAGGGACTCATGAAGAAGTTCTCCATCACTGAGGATCAAGCCAACTACATTCTCTCCATGCAGTTGAGGAGGATCACCAAGACTGATGAGGCTGTAATTCTACAAGAGAAGTCAGAGCTAGAAGGCAACGTGGCTCGCTACAATGCCATTCTGACTGATCACGATGCTCTCAATGAGTTCCTTATTGAAGAAATCGAAGAGACCAAAGCCATTATTGATGATCCACGTAGGACCATTATTTCAGGTCTCACTGCGGAAGACCTCAAGGCCAAGGAGAGGGAAATCAAGAAGGGTGCAAAAGATGAGTCCAAGGGCATCCCTGTTGTCTACACTGTGCTCGGGGACGGAACTGTCAAGCGTGCCGAGAACGGCGAGGCTTTCGCCTACAATAAGTCAGACAAAGCTTTCGCTAAGGCCCCTGTGGTCTCTACTCTGAATTCAGACACCACACAGTCTCTACTGCTACTCACTGACGATGGTCTAGCGAGAAGGATTCCATCGAGCTATGTCAGGGGACGAGAGCAGTTTACCCTCAAGGATGCTGGTCAGGACCTACCTGCAGACATCACTGCTCAGGCTCTCACCAATAGCTCAGGATCCTATGCTTTCGTGGCCTCGGCCGATGGCTCCGTCAAGCTCAGTAAACTAGATGGTTCCCCTTCCTTCAACGAGTTCCCAATCGCCCCAATGGACAAGGACAATCCTATTGTGTCCATTGAAGCTGTCCCCGAAGACTACAGCAAGTGGAGTGTCTTCATGATGGGTAGTAACGGAAAGGCACTTCTTTTCCCGCTCTCTTCACTGAACCCCAAGGGTATTACCGCTGGACTCATCAAGGGCATGGAACTCAAGGGGGCAAAGGTAGTATCTATGGCACTGGTCCACATCGACGAGGTTGCTGAGAAGAAAGTGGCCGCACTCACTAGCACAGGTAGGGCTAAGATCGTGAATCTTTCTGAAGTGCCTCTCAAGTCACGAGGTGGCATGGGCATTCAGCTAGTGAAGGTCGGGGCTAACGAGGAAATCTCATCTGTAAGTGTGGGCCGTGAAGTCGCTGTGGTCAACAGTAATGATCGAGAGATCGCCACTGTGTCGCTCACTGGTAGGGCTACAGCACCCGGCAAGGTGGTGAACCCCAAGACTACAGCTGTGAAGGAACTGTAGTACTTTTTAGGTTCCTTGAAAGTCTAATTTACCTTCGTCTCTTTTCTTAGCCCCGGACTGTTTCTCTAGTCCGGGGCTTTGAAAGACGCTGATATGGCAAACAAAGACCACTACAGTTTGGAGATCATCATGGGGGAGAAAACCCGTTCAGATGGGGACAGTTACAGTCCATGCTTCACGGAGACCTTCATGGACTCTCACGAGGGACATGTGCCTGGAAAGGCAGTAATGGGTCCAGCCCACGCTGCGTCTGGTGCAGGAATACTCTCCCTCGCCATTGGACTCGGTGCCCTCTTTGGTGGACCAGTTGTAGCTGTCATCACCGCAATACAGATTGTCTTGTCAGCACCAGGTTCAGCTGTCTACCCTGACCTTGATAATACTCGATCCACTGCAAAATCTTCAATGGGCGTGGTTGGTTCTGTCTTGTCCTCCGTCTTCAGGTTCACTTCGCTGATTGTGCAGAATCTTGTGAGAACTAAGAAGGATTCAGCCGACCCCAATCCCCACAGAGGCTTCTGGCACACTATAGTTGGTTCCTGTGTCATGGGACTTGTCTGTTGGTCACTCACACTTATACCTGAGAAGGTAGTCGGGGACATGACCATTGGCTACCTCATTGGTTCCGTCATTTCTGGTACCTTGCTCTATCTAGGAATGAACGCTGTAGCGAAGAAGAATCTTAAGAAGATGAAGTCTATTCCTGTGGTGGGGGACATCATTCTCTGGGTGGGCTCCATAGCAGTCATGCTTGGGTTACAGGCCATGTCAGGTGCCGATTATAGATGGCTCGGCTTTACTGTGGCCCTAGGTGGAATCGTCCACATTCTCGGTGATTCAATCACAAGGGCTGGTGTGCCAATCTTCTTCCCCATCACTGGTTTTACAAAGGGAAAGTTCTGGTGGGACACCCGTTTCGCCCATTTCGAAGCAAAAGATGAAGGGCTCAACGGCTTCATTTCCATCGCCTCCTGTGTGGCTGTGGTAATAGGAATCATTTGCTATTCCATGGCCACGGCAGGCATGGGGCTCTAGAGGTACTCAACAGTATTTTCATGGGGAGGGCTTTTCGCCCTCCCTTTTTAGCAAGATCTTAATAGCGCCTATGAGCGATAAAATAGGGAAAAATCAGCAAGAGAGGGAGCCTTAATGTACACTTGTAGAGAATGTGGATACAGCAGAAAAACTGCCTGGATCACCTGTCCAAGTTGTGGGGAAATGGATACGGCGGAGATTTCTCAGGACAATTCCAAGCCAAAAGCAGGCATGAAGTCTAAGTCTTCAGGCAATGCAACTTCCCTTAAGGAGCCATCAAAGATCAAACACACCACCGAAAAGATCTCCAAAAGAGTCTCAACAGGCATTGGGGAACTAGACAGAGTACTCGGCGGAGGACTCGTGGAGCGTGAAGTAGTGCTCTTCGCTGCAGCCCCCGGAACAGGCAAAAGTACCTTGACCATGCAAGTGGCAGGCAACCTTGCTACACAGCAGGACCACAAAGTTATCTACTTTACAGGTGAAGAGTCGGAGGAACAGGTGGCCATGAGGGCCCTTCGACTCGGGGTGACTTCAGACAACGTCTCTATTGTGTCTACTACGAGTCTTGACAACATCATTTCCTACATTGAGACCTATAGGCCCGATACATTCATCGTGGACTCCATTCAGATGGTGGCTACGGAAGGACTATCTGGAAGCATGGGCTCAATTCAACAGTCCAAGGAAGCTGCTAATGCTCTGAATTCTGTAGCTAAAAGCACTGGGTCGCGGGCGCTACTCATTTCCCAGGTGAATAAGGGCGAAGAATTCGCTGGTTCCATGTTCATCCAACACATTGTAGATTGTCTTCTTTTCATGGAGGGTTCGACTGAGTCACCCATGAAGTTCCTTAGGACTTTCAAGAACAGGTTTGGCTCAACTGATGAGGTTGGTATCTTCCAGCACGAGGAAGATGGACTAAAGGAAATCAAGGACCCTTCAGGTCTCTTCCTAGAAAATTATAGCACTGATTCCATCGGGGTGTCCTACTGCGTCATTTCAGAGGGAAAGAGGCAGATCGTGGCTGAGGTGCAGTCACTTACCAATACAGCCGCTTCCACGAGGCCGCGACAGCAATTCAGTGGGGTGGATTACAATAGAGCCATCACTGTTAGTGCCATTCTCGACAAGTACCTCAGGACTGAGCTTTCCACTAAGGACTCCTTCATGTCTACTGCTTCTGGCATCCAGGTGAGGGAACCCATGTGCGATCTAGCCATTGCAGCTTCACTTTACGCCTCGGTTCAGAATAGGGCCTTCAAGGAAAGGACCGCTTTCATTGGGGAGCTCTCACTCTCTGGTTCGGTGAGGAATTCTCCTCAAGTTGACAGAAAAGTGGAGGAAGCTGTAAGGATGGGCTTCAGAAAAATCGTAGTTCCCTCCGGAAGCAAGGTGAAGGATCATCCAGGGGTAGAGGTCCTTAAGGTTGCTTCTGTGCAGTCACTTTCTTCCGCAGTCAAGAGCCTTTGGGCCTGATATGGCCAACTAAACGAACAGTACAGACAGAGAGTAAAGAGGAAGTAGGGGAGGAATGCAGTTTGCAGTAATAGCCACTCTAGCCATTATCGTGGTGGCCGTACTCTGGGGGTTCTCACTCAAGAAGGATTTCGAGCTACAGAAGACCATGGTGGATCACGATTGGAAGGTACTCACAGACAGTATCTTCGAGCGTTTTGAACTGCTTGGCACCATCGAGAATCTCTACAAGAGGAACAGTGATGTGGTTAGCAAGGACTCACTAGACATTGTCACCCGTTTAAGGAACGGCTACGCAAAGACCTTCCAAGAGAAGGACCCGGAAGTCGGCAAGAGAACTGAAATCATCTTCAAAGACAGTTTCTTGGAGGACCTCACTGAGAACCTCAAGAATCTAATCAAGGCGGAGAAGATTTCAAAAGGAGAGGTGAAGGTGCTCGCTGACAAGGTCAAGTCAAGTAGGTCAAGCATGCTTGCTGTGTCTAAGGCCTATAATGAGTCAGCACTGACCTACAACACTAAAATCGAGAAGAGCCCTAACAACCTCATCGCAATGCTCCTGAAGCTAGAGAAGTCAAAGACATACTACGGTCTCCATGAGGACAAGGAAGCCGCACGAAAGACCCGACACAAGGAGAAGTCCTAATGCCCATCAAGAGAACGGGAGCGCCTAAGAGCAATAGCTCCACAAACGAGGAGAGTCTTCCTAGGAAGACAAGTAATTCAAAAAATCCCGCCGCTAAGAAGCCCTCAACAGCAAAACCATCTAGTGGGGCTGCCAAAGGTAAGCCTTCAGGAACCCCCAGGAAGACTTCAGGGGCTCCTAAGAAGATCTCTACAGATGATTCGCAAGAAGCACCTAAGCGGAAGCCTAGAAGAGGTACTAAGGACTGGTACGAGTCTGAAGAGTTCAGCTTCAACAGGGGTGGAGTGCAAAGGGACAAGGTTACCGGAGAGAAGTACATTCGGGTTCCCCGGCCTGGTATTGATGGGACTGGCCAGCCTAAGCAGGTTATCGACTTTGACGCGTCTGACCTCACTAAGGTGGCTAAAAAATTCCTCCCTGCATCTTCTAGAACTCCTTTGTCTCGAGAGGAAGTTGCACGCTTGAGGGCAGAAAAGGTCAAGGCAGATAGGCAGAGGGCGGCTGAAAGGGCTCAGTACCTTCTCTCTCAGGGCTACAACGAAAGGGAAGAGGAAGAGAAGGAAGAGGAAACTTTCTTCGATCCTGATGAGGACTGATAGACATGGATCATTCACTTATTAGGAACATTGCCATTGGACTTATTCTCCTCGTGGTAGCCCTTTGGCTTGTGGACTGGAACGTCATGATCTACTTCCATTGGATCAAGGAGGGAACCATAGCTGTTTTCAACTTCGTCTTTGGATGGGCTTACAAATACGTCTAGAAGACCTTCTCTATTTCCTTAAGGGACCCCGTTCGGGGTCCCTTTCATAGTGAGTTGAAACTTGAAAATACCTAGAACTCAACAGAAACTGCGCGAAAAGACAGTTCAGTCACAATTCTTCCTCGTTATAGTAGTACTACCAAACAAAAACTACAGTACTGCAACAGGGTTGAGGAAAGCCCATTGACGCAGTGAGGAGAACAAGACATGAATCGCTATTCTGCACGCCCATTCATCAGCTACGACGGCGGAGACTCAACGGGCTTTAGGGCCGAAGTCGAGGTCTCAAAGGGCCACGGGACTCCATCCTATGTGGACGTATCCGGATCAGGAAAGATGGCAAAGTACCAGTTCAAGGTGGACAATACTAAGTTCCCATCTTTTGGCTGGGTGGACGTGGATGGTGAGTTAGAGACTGCCATCAAGCAAGCCATTGACGATGGTGTGGATATGGAGTTCCGTATTGAGAAAAAACGCGGTCCTAAGTTCGAGAACGTCGAGGATCGAAAAATTCCTCTTGAAGAAATCAAGAAGATGGTCGTCGAGAACAAGACCATGAAGAATATTGTAGGGGTCAAGGCTGACAACAAGGACGAATGGGTCTATTCAGCCAAGCGTGCCATGACCAAGCCTGATGAGGATCCTGACACTCGCTTCGGAGGCAAGAGCGCCTTCACCATGGACATGTCTGACCTCCAGAAGAGCACTGCAAAGAATGTGTCCGATCAGGACAAGAAGCCCTATGGTGGCATGTTCAAGTCTGACGGGTCACTCAAGGCCGGTTCATTTGGCGCCGGCGCCCCTCTATCTATGATGATCTTCCTACAGGAATACCTCAGGGGGGTCAAACTAGCCCCGGCTTCACAGGGGGACGATACCGCCAAGGGCATCAAAAAGACTGCAACCCTTGGCCATATCTCGAAGCTCCTCATGATGCAGGCCAATAGCCTACAATGTCGCATCGATGGTCTCTCCAAGCCTGACCTTGATTCCGCTTCCCACTCCAGGGCTCGTGCCTTGATCTTTGAAGCAGTCAGAATGCTCGGGGTAACTCCAGAGATTCTTGACACCTTCTCTGAGGAAGACAAGGAGAAGACAGGCGCCCCTATTGCCATTGACCAGTGGGCAGCTACTATCGGCAAGCAGGGGGCACGACTCTGGAAGGAAAACCTTAAGATGATTCAAGAGTTCACTGAAGCCCCTAAGGAAGAGAAGAAGGAAGACACTTCCTCGATGGACATTTAATAGTTGCAGTAATTAACTCAAGAGCGGAGGCTTTAGCCTCCGCTCTTTTGAGACGCTCTCCTGTATGACCCGAGACCACACTGATATTCCTTCCTGAAAAAGCTATAGGAAGAGAAAGAGATGACAGCTAAAAAGATACAGGAGATGGAGTTCCTTATTGACAAGGACAACATTCTCAATTCCAACAGACAACTTCATAGGTACCTCAAGGCCCAGAGGGTCAAGTTCCTAAGGACTCTCTCAAGGGAGCACGGGATCACCATCAGAGAGAAGGGGCTATTGGATGGGCCCTTCAGCACTTTCAAGGTGACTGCCTATGTGTCTCCTCCAACCCGCGCACAAGTCGATCCACCTAACCTCTACCCCACCATCAAGCCCCTCATTGACGGACTGACTGATGCTGAATGGTGGATTGACGACAACTATCAGTTCCTCGTGGAGATGGCCTTCAAGTACGGTGGCCTTTCAGGAGAGAAAGGCCACTACAAAATCAAGCTCGTTGTGGAAGAGGTAGACGACCCCTCCATCTACGTGACAAAGGTATAGGAGGGTCATTAAGAAATGTACATTGTAAACATTACGAAGTTCATCAATAGGAAGAGCTACATCTACTCCATTGGCGACATTGCCCTCCCACAGCCCATCGCTTTGAGCACCTTCGTGGTGGGCTTCGTCTTCCTTTTGATCTACACTTTCCCTCTCTTCATGATCTTCGGTCTCCATGGAGTCCTCTCAGCTTTCCTCTATCTAGGACCTCCCATCCTCGCGGCTGTTTATGCCACAAGGCCAGTCTTTGGCGAGAAGACTTTCTTCGAGATGTTCTCCTCACTGAGGACCTTCTGGGGGGAACCAAAGGGTTGGTACGACCTCAAAGCAACAGACTACAGGGACACCATTTACAATCCCTATCATGAGATCCTTGTTTCCAGGAAGAGGGAACTACAGATCTTGGCAGACATTATCGAGGGTCGTTCAGTGGTGGACTCTCGTTTCATTCGCTCCACCCCCATTACCAGGAAGAGGAAATAAATGCCCATCATTGATCCAGCAAGAAGGAACTACACGGCCACTAATTTCGTGGGTGTTAGTACTGGCGGCAATCGCCGAGCCATTTTCTACGATCCTCATACAAGCATTTTCAACAACCTTCCAGGACTCACTGGCGTGTTCGGTGATCCTGGTACGGGTAAGACCACCTTCGCTAACTATGTTCTCTCAAGCACCACTCTACAGAACAAGACCGTGGTAGCTTTTGACTTCAAGAACGATATTCTGAGGCAGAAAAATCTAGAGTCAGACATTGGGAAAGTAGACCTTTGGACTCTTGGTTCTAATAAGTCCCGCGGCGCTCTCGATCCCTTCTATTTGACCCCTGATCGCTCCAAGCAGTTGGCCTATGCCATGACCTTTATCTCTATCCTTGTAGGTGATCTTCTCGATGCTGACACTAAGGTGAAGGTGAGGAATACCATCAAGGACTTCCTTGACGAAAAGGATACAGCCAAGACCTTCGTGAAGGTTGTGGAGCGCTTGACGAGGCACAATGTTCTCAAGGTGAGGACTGTCGGGGAGGAGCTCCAGGCCAAGCGTGAACTAAACATGGCTGGAGTGTGCTTCTCCGCTGACACCGAAAAGCGTCCCTACAGAAAATTCGATGGGAAGACAACCATTGTGACCTTCTATGGTATGAATCTCCCCAAGGACCAAGAGGAAGCCAAGACCACCGAAGAAGGAAAACTTGCCTCTGGTATTCTCTATCTCCTCACTCAGTTCGTGAACGATCAGCTCTTCCAGTCACGGGACCCTCGCCCCAAGCTATTGCTCATTGACGAGGCTTGGATGCTTGCACAGACAGAGGAAGGAGCCAAGATCATCAAGAACGTGGCACTACTTGGTAGGTCAAAGGGCATCTCTTGCATGCTCATGACTCAGTACCTAGAGCACTTCTCCAACCTCGACATTGAATCCACCATGAGCACCCTCTGCTTCTTCAGGACTAAATCCTATAGCAAGGCCCAGAAGGTGGTGAGGGCTCTTGACTTGAACGCGGGAGAAGACGAAGAAACCATCCAGGGGCTCAAGAACGGTGAATGCCTCATTAGGGACATTGACGACAATGTCTCTACCTTGCAAGTGGTGGTCATGTTCGACGCCTGGCTCAAAGCCTACAACACCAACCCAATGATTGGGGCAAAAGAAAAGCTTAATGAGTAATGTTTGATCTAATAGTAATTTTTTGAGGGAGGAGTGGCCATGGCTGTTCCTCCCTTTTTAGTGGCCTAAGGATTGCGGACTCAAATGTGCTTACAGTAATAATCTATGCAGGATATAGTTGAACAAAGATAAGTCTTATCAGGAAGAGTAGGGATTATGGCAGACAGAAAACCAAACGCCATTGTCATTGGCACTGAGGCCATTGCGGAGTATCTCTCCAAGATGTCTAGCTTTGCAGGCTGGACATGGGAGCTACCAGTGACTTCAGCAAAGGCCTTTGTGGATGGAGTCGAAAACGATACCATCACCACCGATGTGGAGGCCATCTTCGTGGTGGACGTTTTCTTCGATCAGGGAAGAGACGAAGCCGACGCCATGGTGACCATCCTTGCTGAGTATTCTCAGTTCGCTTTCGTGGGGGTTCTCTCCTACGACGCAGAGATCTCACAGAAACTCATGAAGAAAGCGAAAAGGGACCAGCGCTCAGAACTAGGCCACACGGACGCCATAAATCAGAATGTCTTCCTCATTGGTCAGAATTCCGCTGATGGGGATTCCCTCAAGGCCATCGACAAGTTCAGGAAGTATGGCTATCACGAGGCTGAGGAGTCTATCAAGCTCATTAGCGCCGCCTATGACGACAGGAACGTCACTGCACAACAGAGCTTCGACTCAGAAATGTCTGAAGAGGCTATTGCAGGTCAATCAAAGGATGCTGAGGCTAGGGATCATCGGGAGAAGGATAACTATCACAAGGTAGACAAGACAGAATTTGGCCCCAAGAAAGGCAAGCTCATTACCTTCACTTCTTCAAAGGGTGGTGTTGGCAAGTCTACCGTATCGGTATCCTCCGCTGCATTACTTGCTAAAAAGAGTGCTGAGCTATTGGAAGAAGGTTCCATCGACACTCCTTGGAAGATCCTTCTTCTTGACATGGATGTTCTTGATTCACAGCTAGGATACTTCACCAAGACAAAGGGCGCCACCATTTCTGAGATCTTCCAGGGTGGCATCAACCTAGAGTCCATCAAGAAGGCAGTCCACTACAACGATGATCTTGGATTCTCACTGATTCTCGGTTCAAGGCATCCTGAAGTTGGTCGCTATTACCCTGACGACTTTTATGACAATGTGATTGAGGCACTACTTACACTCTATGACTTTGTCATCCTTGATACTTCGGTGGATTACACATCTCACCTCATCGGGGAAGTCTGCTACAGGAAATCTGATAGGATTTTCCTCGTGGTGGAGCCTGTTGTCCCCTGTGTTCTCTCCGCCTCCAAGTGGGTGGACTTTACTCTGAAGAGTACTGAACGCGGTGGGCTCGAACTCGATCCAAGTATCATCAAGATCGTGGTGAACCGATACCAGACGGAGCAGAAGACGGGCTTCATGGGTCCAGGGTCCAACACCAACAACCTAGGCATCGAAGCCGTCATGAAGATCGGTAGGGACAAGATCGAGATTGCCTCCATCATCCCATTTTTGCCAACTATTGTTGCTTCAGCAACTAATAATGGTAAAATGAACTTGATTCCGGAGGCTCCTGGCCTTGAGCCCGCCTTCGAACAGATTTACGAGTCCATTCTTGATTCAATGGACGATGACAACGACAATGAGGAATAGAATGGCTACCACTAAAGAAGACAAGAAGCAAGAGATTCGTGAGAGTCGCATCAAGGTATTCGAGTCAGTACTTGACGAATCCTTCAAGGAGTCCCTCTTTGAGGAGAAGGTACCCCCTCACTTTCTAAAGGTGACTGAGTTTTTCGGTAGCCCGTTTAAGACCTTACTGAAGAGCATTGGTTTCTTCGTTGGAATACTCATCGGGTTCTCCATCTTCCATCCCGAGCACAAGATCGTCTTTATTCTTCTGCTTGCGGCTCTTCTGCCTCTTATTTATAGTTCCATCATGTCCATTGTTGTCACAGTGAAGGGTTATAGGGCTTACAAGTCAGAGATTGGCAATAAGTACTTCCTGAAGTTCGCTGACGCTCTTCGAGCTGGAGACGACCAGGAAGTGAAGCGCATCTTCGATTCCAAGGAGTTCAAGGCAGCTGAGCATTCTTTTGCTGCTAAGATGATTTCTTGATCCCCCTAAGAGATTCTTCCTGATACCGAGCCCGACTCAATCTTCCTGGAGTCGGGCTCGTTCTAGTTTAGATGGGGACTTTGAGGAAGTATTGGGAATGTACCTAGGACCTGGCCTAAGCGTGTCTAGATTACAGTCTCGTATACCCGTCCACCTAAAACAGTTTTGCCCCTAAAACGGCACTTACAGTCAAAAGTGTCTATCTCAATGGCCTGTAAGACCACCACTCAAATAGGCGCCTCATAGCCCTGTTTTAAACGTGCCTAAAAAGTTGCATCTCAACTAAACCTAGGCACTAAAAGGGCCCGGACCGCTTTTTCTCAGTCCGGGCCATCACAAAAAGAGGATCAGAAGGAAACTGTGAACTTCTGCATACCGCTCTCGCCAGTCAGATCAAGGTAGAGGGGGAGAAGTTCTACCTGGAACCCCCGCTTCTCAAGTTGGGTAATGACTCCTTGGCGGTGTAGGTCAGTACTCTTCAGCATGATGTAGTCCCCGCCTGATTTTGCCCGGCGTTTGAGTAGCTTAAGGGCCTCGTCAATGTCCATGACAGGATGGTCGTACATTTCAGGCCCCTGGAACTTCTTATCCTTTGGGGTGAGCTTCTCCAAGTTCCCCTCTAGAATGTCATCTGAAATTTTCATGGCATTTTCGCGGGTGAAGTCCTTGGCCATGTCTCTCCTTGTAGTCTTGTTTCGATGTCTTCTACTACTTTACACTATAGACAAAGATACTGCAAATATGAAGTAGAAACGCTTTATGGTAAAATAGAACCAGTGATAGGAGAAGGATTTGACCATTAAACTTTCTGAGCAGGATGTGGAGGCCCTCATCGAGGAGCTTTCCTCTGCTTCTAAGCTCTACTACGCCTCAGAGGGGGAAGACAATGAGGATTCCCCGCTCTCTGACGAGGAATACGATGCAAAGCTACTCAGTCTAGAGTCTTACGAGGATACCTACCCCGACCTCTTCAAGGTTGGCTCAGATGGGTACAACCTCCTTGACAAGAACGGTCAGTTCGTGGAGCCTAAGAAGCGTGGTCGCGGAACAGTCGCCCACGCCATTCCCATGCTCTCACTTGCCAAGGCCAAGTCTGAGGAAGATATTGAAAAGTTCATCACTAAGATGGATTCCTATGGGGCCGAATCTTATAGGCTACAGGCCAAGCTAGACGGTTTCGCTCTGAGTCTCTACTATAGCGGAGGAAAGCTAATTACTGTTTCATCTCGAGGCAATGGCTTCAAGGGAGACGACTATTCCTTCATCACCTCTTCGAAGAACCTTAAGCTCATGGGCGTCCCCGAAGAAGTCGACTTCACTGATGACTTTGAAGTTCGTGGTGAGATCATTATCACCAAGGAAGTCTTCGACAAGGCTAATCAAGAGAAGAAGAGACTTTCACAGGAACCCTTCAAGAATGAACGCAATGCTGTTGTGGGGGTGCTTAAGAAGTCAGAGGCGGGGCTGGACTTCCCGGTCACGCTTGATTTCATCAGTTATTCTTACATCAAGAAAGGATCCTACTTTTCTCTACAGGAACTTCCCGAAGGATTTGATTCAGTAGATTCTAGGACTAAGAGCGCCATTGAGTCACTCGGGCACCACATCAAGCTTTCTGGTCTTAAGGGTCATTCTGGGATTTTCTCCTCCATCAAGGAGTATGGCACCATCAAGGATGATCTACCTATCCTCGTGGACGGCATTGTCTTGAAGCCAACTAACGAGGGAGAGATGCAGGAAAAGTATGGTTCCACTTCACACCATCCCGTAACGCAGATTGCCTTCAAGTATCCTGGCGATACAGTAGAAAGCACAGTCGAGGCAGTCACTATTAGTGTGGGGAGGACGGGTAAGCTCACTCCTACGGCAAAGATCACTCCTGTAGAACTCAACGGTGGAGCAGTTACTGTTTCCTCAGTCACTCTCCACAACTTCAATTGGATCTACAGCAGGGACCTCCGAGTGGGGTCGCTCGTTATGGTGACCCGTGCCAACGATGTGATTCCCTATCTTTCAGCTGTTGTGGCCAATCCTAATGGCACTGTACCGTTCACTATTCCAGACACATGCCCCATTTGTGAGACTCCTCTAGAGGGCATCTCAGAGAATGGTGAGCCTGCTAAAAAGCTGGTGTGCCCCAACAATTCTTGTGCTTCAAGAGAGATCTATGCCATTTACGCCGCAGTCAACAAGGGTAATCTTGACATTGACGGCATGAGCACCACCACCATCGACTCGTTGGCCAAAATTGGCAAGCTTAACGATGTGGCTGAACTCTTCACCCTCACTCTAGAGGACCTTGCGGAGAGCGCCCTGGGAACCACCACCTCCACAGGTACAGATCGAAAGCTCGGTCAGAAGAGGGCTGAAAAGATTTTCAACAACATCAACAAGGCGAAGACTGAGACCCCCCTTGATCGGGCCCTCACTACACTGAACATCGAGTTCCTTGGTGGCAGGGCTTCTCGGGAGCTTCTCAAGGTTTATTCCTCCCTCGACGAACTCCAAATGGCCACAGTGGAGGACCTAGAGTCACTCCCCAAGTTTGGACGCAAGAAAGCAGAAGTCATCGTTAGGGGATTAGAAAGCAAGGGAGCTCTCATTGAAAGAATGAAGGCCAATGGCTTTGTCTTCAATACTGTAGAGGAAGTTTCAGGAACAGAGGAAGTCTCGTTCTTTCCGAATGGCTTCTCCTTTAGCCTATCTGGTCCTGTTCCGGAGGGATACTCTAATAGAGGGGAGTTTGTGAAGGATCTAGAGTCTAAGGGAGCAGTTTTTGACTCCGCTCCTAAGGCCACAACCACTGTAATGATTGCCGACAAGGACGGCACTTCCTCCAAGATCAAGAAGGCTAAGAGTTTAGGAATAGAGATTATTAATGCAGACGACTTCAAGGAGAAGTACCTATGAGTGAAATGGCAACTGAGCCAAAGAAGTCCTTCCTGAAGAACCCCAAGATCAAGGCAGTCCTCCCCTTCATCATGCTCGCTTTTGCCTTCCTTTTGGCAGAGGTTATTGGGGGCAGTATTTTTGGGCTCCTAAAAGACACTGGCGTAAAGCAACTGACAAGTGTCTATGCCTCAATAGGTTCCATGTCCGTGACATTTGTGGTCCTCGCCCTCATTGGTCTTCACATGCTGGGCATTCCACTGAATGCTATCTTTGATTTTCCGAGATGGAAGAACATCATTATGGGGGCGAAGTGGGGCTTTGGCTTCATTTTGCTTTGGATGATCTTCTCAGCCGCAATTTCCTTTTTTGGTCCACAACTGAAGTCCTCTGATACCTCATTAGCTCTCATGCACGGCTTCAACAATCCTTATTTGACCTTCGCTGTAAACTTTGCCTTCGGTAGCCTTTTGGCACCGTTCTGCGAGGAGATTTTCTTTAGGGGATTCGGGGTGTCCCTTATTGAAAAGTTCACGGGTAGTACAATAGTGGCGGTCATTGGAACAGCCGTGTTCTTCTCATTGGCCCACATACAGGGAGTTTCCACTCTTTCTGACTGGATGGTTCTCCTCAATACCTTCATCGGGGGACTCATTACGGGCCACCTCTTCACAAAGACAAGGTCCATCTACACTAACTTTGCCTACCATTTCTGTTACAATTCAGTAATCTCTGTGGCTATGCTTTTGCAGACAGTCATTCACTAGACAAGCATTAGACTACACCTTAAGCCTATGTCTCTACGGCATGGGCTTTAGGTAGTTCTGGTGGTCCTTAGAGGATAAAATCCTTCTGATCTAGAACAGACTAAAAGAGTTTTCACAAAGACCGCTGGAAACAAAGACGGCATTAAAAGGGAGTACCTATGACAGACAATGAAAGACCTATCGCTAAGGACATGGGGCCCAATAAACCGCTTGCCATGACGCAGCAGGGTATTCAGATTCAGGATGAGGCTATCTTCAAGAAGTTCGCTAGGAAGCCAATTTCCGCTTCCGCCATTACAGGGCTAGAAGCCTGTCATGCAAGATGGGCCTATGACTCCTTCCTTGCTTGGGATTTGTTCCCTCACGGAAAGGACAACGCTGCAACTCGAGGTCAGCTCTTCCATTCTGCTATGGAGTATCTCTTCGCTGAGGAACCAGAGAACAGGACTAAGAAGAGGCTTGGGGAGATTGTTTCAGAACTCCTACAGCAAGAGGACTACTCTCATTTTGCCAACAATCGTGATGCACTCATTTGGCTCAAGGGTCGCATCGATGGCTACTATGCTATGGGGGCAAAACCTGAGAAAATCAGGATTGCTCAAGTCAGAACAGACAAAGGGCTCGAAAAGGGCCTAGAAGTCAAAGTCATGGGAAAACTCTACAGTGACCAGGACCGTCGCCTCTTCGGAATGGTGGATCGTGTGACTGAAGACAAAAAGCACGAGGGTGCCATTCAAGTTGAGGACTGGAAGACAGGCAAGGCAAAAATCTGGAATGGCAAGTACCACAAGGAAGGCTGGAACGAGCAGCGTCAGCAACTCATTTATTCCATGTTACTCGAGCAAAAGGGTCACGAGGTCTCTGGCGCTAAACTCATCTATCCTGGAGCCAATCACATCGAGTTCGTGGACACCAAGAATGAGGATTCCAGGAAGATGGCCATCGAGGACATCAAAGCCGCTGACGAAAAAATGAAGGTCCTATCTGACACCAATGTCTTCGGTTTCAAGCCCACCTTCTGTTCCTGGTGTCCACTACAGGCCATTTGCCCAGGGGCTTTCCACTTCAAGGGTGAGAAGGCTCGACTTGCTCGTGAGGCACAACCTGCCAAGGAAGAACTTGAGAAGGGTATTGAACTGCGATGAAGGAAGCCAAGAAGGTAGAGATACCAGAAGATAGACCTTTGACGGAAACAGAGTACGATGACCTTGTTTCCCACCTCAGTAATTCCGTGGCTTGGTATGCACAGGCTGGAAAAACTAATGGGGAGATCATCGAGAAAATGAGGAGGAAGGGCCTCAAAGAGGACACAGTCTATCATCTCAACGAGTCGGGTGAAGAAGTTGAAGACAATGTTTTGGAGATTGCTTTTGACAGTGCCAGAAAGAGTTACTCTTTTATAGAAGAGGAAACATTGGCCCGCCTTTTAGCTGAAGAGTTTTCCCGTTTAGGAAAGTCCCCCAGGAAACTCTCCGAAAAACTCTTTCAAAGAAAGTTCACCAAGAAAGCCAAGGATTACGCCCTCAATGAGATCTATGACAAGGAGCTCGCTTTAGAGGTTATTTTCCCTGAAATGGAACGCTACGCGGCGAGGGAAGAGGACTCCAAAAAGAAGAGGGAGATCATCATCAAAAAGATGGTCGCCCGGGGCTTCGACTTCAAGGACATCAACAACGTGTTAGAGGACAATGGTTATGGAAGATAGTAATGAAAAACTAAAACAGGAGAACAGAGAAGGAGGTACAGTAAAGGCCCCGGAGAGAAAGACTTTTTCGGGTAGGTTTGACGACTTCCTTTCACAATTCGTCTATAGGCACGCCCTAAGTTTTGGAATCTTAGGAGTGGTTTTCGCCGCCTGGATCGTCATGGTGGCTATCAATTCACCTTCCAAGGTGTGGATTCCTATTGCCACGCTTTTTGCGGCAATCCTCTTCACCTATCTCATGCAGAATAGGGCAGGATGGCTCAAGGGACTAGTGGCCTTCCTATGTCTCTGTTTCGCTTCCAGCATTGGTTATGGCTACGCAAGTTACTATGATCTCTACACGGGATTCTCCGGGTTAGTGATGCTCACCTTCTGGTTCAGCTTCCTGGCCTGCCTTGCATTATCCTATTGGGTGGTTAGAGGTAGGTCCCGATGGGGTGCCCTGAACAGTGCCACCATTGTGTCCTTCATTCTGGGAAACATTGCAGGAACTGTGTTCCTCTCCTCTGTTTCAGCATCCATCGTTATCTTCGCTTCCTTTGTGACTGTGTTCTGCCTTGTGTATTTCCTTTCCAAGAGATCAAGGGTGAGGTCTAAGGGTATGCCAATGCAGATCATTGACGACTATGGGGTGAGTTCTCTTCTAAAAGAAGCTGCCAATCTTGACTGGATGGCCTCCTTCAAGAGGAAGAATTCCACCACAGGAACTTTCCTCGTATGGAAGGAGCACGCCTACAGTCTTGTGCCCGTTTACTTAGAGCACAAGTTCGCTCAGCATGTTTTCAGTAAGAAGAGAACAGGTGTGGCCTACAATGGAATCAGTGTCAATAACTGGTTGGTGAACCTCTATCATAACTACGTTCCTTATACTGGGTTCAAGGGTGCTCCAGTGGTGCTCTGCCTCCTTGACCTGAAGAACACTAATGGAGATAAGGTACAGCGTATCGGTATCTCACTTCCTGACACCAAGAAGACAGTGTGGGTGGCTGTTATTCCTGCTAGGGCCTTGACTGAGGGAATTCAGCAGGAAGACCAATCTGTACTCACCCTGATTTCAGATAACCTTGACAGGTACTTTGAAGATTCTATTACTCCAAAGCAAGACGCTAAACTTATGAAGATCGCTTCTAAGAAGTCTACTCAGGATCAGTCAGAATTCCTGGACGAGATTCCCGTGGAAGAGGAAACTACTGAAGAAAATCCCGTCAGCACAGAAGATCTTACTCAAGAAGGCAGCAATACTGCAGATGATACCGCTGAAGTTGAGACAAGTGGTTCCCATAAAGCCTAGCTATTGATTCTGAAGAGACGGAGGGGCTAGAGCCCCTCCTCTTTTTAGGTTCAGGACATGCCATAGACACTTGCTGCAAGCTGCAACAAGGATAAAATCAACTCAACATACCCAAGATACCTAAGAGGATGGCACATGAGCACTGACACCCCACAGTTCGTTTCACTTCACAATCACTCAGACCATTCACTTCTTGATGGTTTCGGGAAGACCTTCGAGTATGTGAAGATCGCCAAGGATTTGGGCCATCCTGGGGTGGGACTCACAGACCACGGCTCACTAGCTGGTATTGCTAAGATGTATAATTCCTGTAAAGCAGAAGGGATTATCTTCGTCCCCGGTTGTGAATTCTATGTGGCCCCTGAGAACCCACTAGGGGCAGAGGTCAAAGAGCCTGTTTTCTATGGGAACAAGGAGGATCGTGAAGCCCGAAAAGATGTATCTGGTGGCGGTGCCTATCTTCACCTTTCTGTGTGGGCTGTAACTAACGAAGGACTCCATAATCTCTACAAGCTGTCGTCTTACAGCAACAGGGACGAGAACACCTATAGGAAGCCCCGCATCGACTTCAAGATGCTAGAGGAACATTCAGAGGGCCTAGTAGTGTCCACTGGGTGCCCATCCTCTGAGATCAGCACTCGCTTCAGACTAGGTCAAGACGACAAGGCCTACGATTATGCCCGCCGCCTTCTGGAAGTCTTTGGCAAGGATAGGCTCTTTGTAGAAATCATGGACCATTCCATGAACATTGAACTTGAACGGGAACTACTCGTAAAGCAGGTGAAGCTTGCTCAGGACCTCGGTATTGAGCTATTGGCCACCAATGACTGCCATTATGGCAAGAAGGAAGACGCTCCTGTTCATGAGGAATTTCTGGCCATTCAGACTAAAAGCTCCATGGCTACGACTCCTACGAAGGAAGGTGGCTCTCGCTTCTCCTTCGATGGCAACGAGTATTTCTTCAAGACTGCTGAGCAGATGTTGGAGATCTTCCCCGAAAAGGACTATCCAAGGGCCGTCTCGAATACAGTCAAGATTGCCGAAATGGCAAAAAACATTACCATGGAGTACGACCCCAACCTTAGGCCAATCCCTAAACTCCCAGAAGGGTTCAAGACAGAGAAAGAATACCTCGTCCATCTCATCAAGCAAAACATAGACCTTCCCACAAAGTACGGAAACGCTTCACCTGAAGTCAAGAAACAAGCCAGGGCTAACGTCAATAAGGAGCTCAAGGTCCTAGAGTCCTCAGACTACATTGGATACATTTTGATTGTGGCAGAGTACATGAACTGGATTAGGGACAACTATTCAGTAAGGGATGACGATGGAAACGTTTTGGCACTCCCAGTTGGCGTGGCCCGAGGAAGCGGAGGAGGTAGCACCATTTGCTTCATCTTGAACATCACAGAGATCGACCCTATTAGACATGACCTCATTTTCGAGCGCTTCCTGTCAGAGGGCCGAGGAAACTCTCATGAGTTTATCACCTCTTCAGGCGAAGCTGTGGAGCTTGTGGCTTCACACAAGGTGATCGTACTCAGAGACCAGAAGGTGAAGGAAATCTACGCTCACCAGATCAAGAATGGCGACGTACTCGTGGACTGGGAATAGAAGATAGCTTCAGACGTACAGATAATTTTTCAAGTAGGAGACAGAGTGACTGACACAGAAAATAGCATGAGCGCCTTTGAAAACTTCAAGGGAACAGACCTCTACAAAAAGTATAGGCCAAACAGATGGGAAAACATCATTGGTCAAGACAAGGTGGTAGAGTCCCTTAAGAAGGCTGTTAGGGACAGGAACCTAGCAGGTGGTTATGGTTTCTTTGGTCCAGCGGGTTGTGGCAAGACAAGTGCTGCACTTCTTTTCGCAAAAGCACTGAACTGTGAGAACCTTAGTGACAAACAAAACCCCTGCAACAAATGCCCATCCTGTATCTCCATCGAAGCTGACACCAACTTCGGGGTGCACTATATCTCCATGGCCAATCAGGGATCTGTTGACTCAGTCAGGGAGATCGTAGAGCGTTCCAAGATCAAACAGCAGGTAAAGCAACAGGTGTGGATTCTCGATGAGACCCACAATCTTCACGAGAAAGCTTTCGATGCCCTACTTATTCCAGTTGAGAAGAAGCAGAGCAATTCCATCTTCATCTTCTGTTCTACAGAGCCACAGAAGATCAAGGATACCGTGCTTCAAAGGATTCAGTCCAGAACCTTCGTGAAGGTGGCACCTGGTCCAATGGGTAAGCATCTCCAAAGTATCCTCAAGGCTGAAGGGGTCAAAGATTATAGAGGAGCAGAAGCAAAGGAAGCCATTCAGGAGGCTATTAGGCGGGGTCAGGGCCATGTGAGGAAGACCATTTCAGCCCTCGAGGAAATCATCTCCACCGGATATGAGGAGAAGAATTCCATTGGTGATAGTTACTTAGAGGCTGTGGCTTCTCTTGATCCTGTAAAGATGCTTACTGTTGTCTCAGAGGCCGTCGACGCTCAAGGATTGGACGTCAATATTCTTGCAAAGAACCTTCATTCTCAGTTGAGGAGTATCTTACTTCTCAGCGCTGGAGTGGACGCAGATAGGGCAGGAGTCAATCCTGTAAAGGGTGATCCTCTAGAGTGGGTAAAACAACACTTCACTGACCTAGACATTTTCTCGAAGTTCCTTGCCATCCATGGTGAAGCCTACGAGAAGGCTTCTTTTGCCCTAGATGTAAGGATGGTCTACGAGAGCTATCTCGCCAAGGGAATGCTATCCGTTAGGCAATTACAGAAGAAAAAGGGCTAATCCATGAAGAAGGCACTCCTCATCAACTTCCAAAGCAACGCTGTAGAAGTCTCTGACTTAGAGGGATTCAAGCAGTCACTAGAAGACGGCGGATGGGAAGTGCAAAGATATTTCATAGGGGACCTCGACAAAATGGACCTAGAGAAACTCCCTGTTGAGGACTATTCCTTCATTGGACTCACTCCATCCTTCAACGCACTCTTCCAGTCTGGAGGAAATAGAAAGTCCACCATGATGAACATCATCAATAGGGCGAAGAGTGGCTCACTCGGACTCATTGTCTGTGATACCACACTCCCCATCGAGGGAAACATTTGGGACAAGAATGAAGGATCTGCATTCAAGGTAAACATACTTAAAGAAAAGCCTCTAAAGGTTCTCGCTTCCTTTAGCAAAGATTTCCTCAAAGATGATGGAGCCATGACTCTAGCCCATCAGAGGTGGATGAAGAAGGTCCACGAAGATTCAGAGTTCATCCCCCTAGAATGGAATTGCTTTACCTACAGGAACCACGTGGTGGATTTAAAGAAGAGCCTCGCTGAAGGGCAGAAGGAGACCCTTGAGCTTTCTGCTCCTCATGGTTTCTATTATGGCGTCAAAAAGAAGAATGTGGCTTACTCCCTTAAGAAACTAGGTTTTGGAGAAGATCCTAGAGACATGCTCTTCGGCACCATTGGCACCTTACTACCTGAAATCAAAAGAATTGATGAGGGTACAAGGCTTAACTCCCAGAGAACACCAGAGAAGTGGACCCCCTACGCTGCGTCTGCTGAAAAGCTCTATCTTCCTTACGAACCTATTAAGGGCGACTATCAGTTCACTAAGAGGTTTCTAGAGTATGCTGTACTCAATCCAGAAGCAGTGGTGCTCGACCCGTCTATTAGCGACTATGTAGCCTCTTACATTTCACTAGACAAGTGGGAGGAAACTGTTGCCAGGGTGACTAAGGAGATGGACTCACTCTTCTAGGGGCGACTCTCAGATGTATTCCGAGGTTATAATAGTTTCAACAGTATAGCCTACAGGGAGTGCCAATGAAGACTAAGAGCCAAGTATTAGAGGAACTGAAGAACGGTACCCTCAATGTGGAAGACCTCGAATCTAATAATAAGGTGGTCTCTAATAGAGTGTCCTCAGTTGGCTCTCCACCTGACATTGATTCAGACATTCATACTGCTTATAGAGAGGACCTCGTAAGGCACGTCGGTGAGGTCTATGGCGAGGACACCATCGCCAACATCGGCACCGAGGGAACTTTCCTCCTCAAGAAATCCCTTAAGAGTTTGGCAACCATCCACAATATTCCCCCGACGCAAGCTAACAGGGTGACTAAACTTATGCCACCATCTGTCGAGCACGGTGAGGTAACCCTCAGTGACCTTCTCAGTGAAGAGGGGGAAAAATACGAGGATGCCCGTGATTTCAGGGAGGCCACATCTGACTTCTTGTGGCGGAACATTCTCAAGAGCGCCGAAAAGATCAATGGAAAAATAAACTCAGTAGGTCAGCATGCTTGTGGTGTAATTATGTCCTCTAAGAAGCTTACTGACGTGGTACCAATGAGCGTGTCCAAGGATCGGAACCACAGGGTAACACAGTGGACCTATCCCGAACTAGAGTCCCTTGGCCTCATCAAGATGGATTTCCTCGGTCTCGACACTGTGGACATCATTATGAATACTGTGAAGAACATTCAACTTATGGGCAAAGAGGCCCCATCAATGTTGGAACTTATCCACGGACCAATGGATGACAAGAAGACCTATGAAATGCTCGCTCGAGGTGAATCCACGGGTATCTTCCAGTTGGCCTCGCCTGGCGTGAAGGACCTACTGAAAAGGATGAATCCCAACAGTATTGACCACATTGCGGCTACGACTGCCCTCTATAGGCCAGGCCCAATGGGTATGAATTCACACACCATCTATGCAGAAAGGTCATCTGGTAGGGAAGATATTGGCATTCCTGTTCATGAAGATTTTGCTAATACTCCTTTAGAAGGAATCCTATCTACTACTTACAATCTCGTGGTATACCAGGAGCAGGTTCAGCAGATCGCTAACCAGATCTGTGGATGGTCCCTAAGAGACGGTGATGATCTTAGAAAAGCCATGGGCAAGAAAAAGATGGCCCTTATGGCGCAGATGAAACCTCGCTTTATTGAAGATGGAGTTAGGCAGAGTGGCGTATCTGAAGAAGCCATGACTAAGCTTTGGGATACCATTGAATCTTTCGCGTCGTACGCATTTAATTCTTCACATTCCTACGCATACGCAATAGATGCGTACCAGACAGCTTACCTGAAGGCCAATTACCCAGCTGAGTTCATGGCCGCGCTCATGGAACAGAATTACGGTCGCAAGGACAAGATCTCTGCCATCATCAAGGAGGCCCGTAGGATGGGACTCAAGATCGGTGGGGCAGATATTAATAGGTCCCTTTCAAGAATTATTCCTGTTGATCGCGAGTCAGAGGGAACTGATTTCGACATTGTCTATGGATTGGCTTCTCTTAAGGGTGTTCCAGATGAGACTTCTCAAGCCATTATCGAGGAGCGGGACAAGCATGGCAATTACAAGAGCGTTAAAGACTTTTTCAGGCGTGTAGCCGAGAATAAAATTCCCTTCAGGAAGAACATCTTTGAGTCCCTATGCTATGCTGGAGCCTTCGACTCTCTTTCTGTCCCAAGGAAGGGTACAGCAGAAGCTTACGATGATCTTCTCAAGTCGTCTAGAAAAACAGCTTCACATGGGGCTTCTCTCTTTACCATGCTCGGGGGAAATGATTCTGAATTCTCTGAGGCTAGTGAAGACTCATCCATTGATCTAGAGAATGAGTTCAGTTATATTGAGCGCCTTAAGCGAGAGGCCCAAATCATCGGCATCTACGTAACGGGTCATCCGCTTGACAAAGCCCGTGGCTTTTTGCCTGCTAGTGCTTCCTCCAAGACACTTGCTGAAGTCTTGAAAGACGCCCGTGATCCAAGGGGCCAGTGGAGGTCTTCTGTTCCTGTTATTGCCTCTGTCACCAATGTGGAGATCAAGAGGAACAAGCAGAATACCTCCATCATCGTGGTTCTCGACGATGGTACTGAGTTTATTGAGGCAAGACTCGATAGGGATCTCGTGAAGGCTATCGAAAAGAACAACTCTAGGCAGAGTATTTACAGCAAGTTCATCAATGGCGAAAAAGACGTACCCGTAGATTCCTTGAAGAGAATCCTTCAGCCCGGTGAAGCAGTAGACATGGTTGAAGAATTTTCTGTTTACAAGATGAATTTGACTGTCTTTAAGGCCCGCGGGGACAACGATATGCCAAGGATCACTGTGTCCTCCCTCTTGCCGTTTGAGCTTTCCAATAGCGGCGAGGTACCTATCAGGATCAGGATTGAGCCCACCAAGGTGGCCCAAAGAGTGAAGAAGATGGGCAAGAAAACTCCTTCAGGACTCGGTGATCGGGACATTGCTGTGGGTAGTGTGAACAGTGTCATCAAGAAGCACCTTTCAAGCGGACCGAAGAGTCAGCCTATTCTTACCTGTGATGTTGAAGACCAAGATAGTAAGGTGACTTACTCCCCTGATCAGTGCTTCGTGGATGCCATCCGACAGATGAATGATCCGGATGAGGAGCCCATGAAGAGGAAGGCCACAAAGGATGACAAGAGGAAGTCCTATAGGGAATGGCCACCTAAGAGGACTAGTGATGACAAGGACTATCTCCTGGAGCTAGACGGCAGGCCACTCCTGTCTGATGAACGTGTTGCTGATATGCTCAACTATAGTGATAGCGGAAAAAGAGCTGAAAAGCACGCCATTGAATCGGAACTCAATCAGCTCATTGGTATTGAGAGTTTCGATACAGGATCACTGTCTGTATTGGACAGTGAACAGCAATAGTAGGAGAGGTAGGGGTGAGGTCGGAAGATGCCCATCAAGAAGAGATCCAAGGATGAGGAATTTGCAGAAGTAGAGTCTAATCGCACTCTGCCTTCTCCACAGCTTCCACCTCCCCCTGTCATGCTATCTCCTGATTCTCACCATGAAGACGAAGATGAGGATCAGGAAAATTCTACTCCATCACCCGATTTAGTGGTGACAGATCCTGAAGACTACCCCGCCACCGAGGAAGACGAATTCGAGGACGGGGATGAAGAAGTCAGCTTCGATGACGCCGAAGACGAGGAACCCGAAGAGGAACTCGTTTTCGAGGACGAAGATGATTGGCGCTATAATCCTGAGCCTCAACAGCCTGTAGAGGATCCTGATGAAGAAGACGAGGAAGAGTTCGAGGGTGATGACCTCGAAGATTTAGACGAAGATCAGGAAGGCACTCCTGGTTGGTCTTCTATCGGGGATGATGAACCATCTGAAGAAGAACTAGAAGCTGAGAAAGAATACGAGGATAGTCTAAGTGGACTCGGCTCTGAACCAGAAGATGAAGAGGATCAGGAAAAGCAATTTGAGCTAGAGGATTCTCGATCCAAGGACGGGGCCGACGAGGAATACGAAGAGGATCCTGAATCTAAAAAGGCGCCAAAGTTCGACCCCAAGAACATCCTCCCAGGATTACTTGCAGGCCTAGCTGTTGCTGGGGCGGCTATCTTTAAACCCTTCACAAAAATTGCTAGCTTCATCATCAAGCCCATTTCCTCTAAACTCAAGGATGCAGAGAAGGCTATCAAGATCACCGCTTGGATACTTCTCGCCATTGTGGTCTTCCTATTAGGATTCATGCTCAAGGGAGCACTCTCAGGAAATGGAGACACTTCACAATCTTTCGACCTTCCTGATGAGGGTCAAGTGCAATTGAGCAACTTTTCACCAGATGGACACAACCTAAAGGTGACAGCCAAAAATAGTGGAGAGATAGAAGTCCCCATCATTGTGGACGTAGAAGTGAAGGGATCAAGGATTTACAATCCCATTTCTTGGTTCGCCAAGAAGGACATTGCGAAGTGTCAAACAGATTCTGTACAGACCATTGGTTATGGGGCCACAAAGGACATTTCACTTACCTGTGATTCTGAGATTAAGGGCACAGGCTTCAATTACACTGGCAACGTAAAGTAGAGCATTCGAAAGATTTTAGGAGGGCTAATGGCTGAAGAAGCCAAGGAAGAGAAGAAGGTGGAGGTCATTTCCCCTGATGAAGTCATTATAGAGGAACCTCTAGACAACATCAACGGTGTAACCCCAGAGGCCGCGCAGGCCATCAAAAGGATGCTCGAAAAGGGCGTGCGATACTTCGGCTCAGCTGGCGCATCACTCACTCATCAGGTCTACGGTGGGGACAAGGAAGGAGAGGCCTTCAAGCCTGAGCTTGCCAAGATTGGCCTAGAAGGCGAAAGGGATTCCTCGCTCTTCCTGCAAGACTGGATCAAGGATAAGCCAAACTGTGTGCTCATTGACTCAGTCCACATCAATATGAAGTACAAGGACAAGAACGTAGATCCAGAAGAAGAGCCACCCGACGATCAGCCTGATGAGGAGACGGGCATTGTGGATGGCAAGGATACCGACCATGTTCTTCTCATGGGATCTGAAATTCTCCTCATTGACACCAAACGCTGGAAGAAAAAGTCCCGCTATTCCGTTTCCAAGAATGGCCATGTGATGAGGAACGAAAAGCCTTTTAGCGGTTCCAAGGTAAGGATTAGGAATGCAGCCTACATTTGGTTCAATTATCTCAGCAATAGGGTGAAGATACTTGGAGTCATCTTCATCAATTCAGAAGAGGTCAAGGTCCGTCGTGACTACAACTGGTTTTCTCAGAAGATCTTCAGGGTTGTGGAGAAGGACAGGATGAAGGAATTCCTCGACAAAAAGTGGGAACAACTTCCTGACAAAGATAGGCGCACCATCGACACCACATCTGTGGCGCAGATTGCCCTCTCGGCCATTAAGCCCTATGACGTCTACGAGAAGCACTTCAATAAAAAGGGTATTGACCAACTACTAGGCAAAGACAAGAAGAAATAGGAGAAGAGACCGTGGCACCATCTTATGAAACCACAAAGACCTTTGTTGTCACCATTGACAATTCAGGGAAACTAGATGAAGACTCCAGGGAGTCGCTCTTGCAGATCATAAGTCTCAGGAGGGATCGAGAGCAGGAGTCGAGGAATTCCATTGATCAGTCTGTTTCCTGGGAAGGAAGAAATCCTGTCCTCGTCCTTGTTTATGGAACTAACCCTGAAAATCCCTCTGTCCTAAAAGCCCTCGAAGCTCTAGAGTCAGACATGGGTTTTTATGGAATCCTCGTGGCTCGCTGCGATGACTCAAGGCACATGTCAGGGAACAATCTAAGCGCTCACTTCTTCCTTAACAGGAACTTCAGGGAGCAAATCAAGAAATATGGAAAGGTTGTTGATCGTTAATGTCCATTACTAATAAGCTATCACTCTCAGCAGAGGTCTTTCTTGTCACCGTGGAACCTGATGGTGAGCTCACTGATGATTCCATTGAGGTACTTGATCTTCTTAATAGTATAGTAGGTAGGCGCCTACGCCATTTAGATGGACTTACAGAAGACCAGAAAGAGGATCCGTTGCCCTGGGATGATGAGGACCCTCAAGTCCTTTTGATCTCTGGTCCTGAACTATCTGATACTAGTCAGATACCAGGACTGAAGAGGATCATTGAACGAGGTCAGGAGGTTGGAATCATGGTACTTGCCCTCAAGGATTACTATCTCGACAGCAGCACCCTCTCTGGATATGAGCTGCTGAACGCATTTTTAGGCTCCCGTGACGAGGAAATCAGTCGGGACATTGAAGAACAGGAAAGGCTCTTCTAATGGAACTTATGGCAAACAGCAAGGCTCAGCAAGCACAGGACGCGGTGGAGAAGGCCTCACTCTTCAGTGTGGAGAACTTCATCAGTCTCTATAATTCAGGTATGCTCAACAAGTCAGCCGAACAGATCGAGAACATGGCTGTGCTCGTATCAGAGGGTTACAAGAACATAGATTTTAGGAACAGGAGCCTCGTGGTCATTTCCTCCGAGGAGGTTACTGCCACGGAAGCAATTGGCAAGTTAGAGGCTTGGCTACCAATCTTGAAACTAATGAGGGAGACCAAGGACCATCTCAATAAAGTCAAGGAAGATTTTACAGTGGTCTTCGAAAAGTCCAATCCCTCTTGGCCCATGGAAGAAGTCCTCATGGAACAAGATAACGGGGAGACCCTCGAGCAGCTTGTGGGCTACTCCTCCGAGAAGATCTTCTCCAAGAGTGATCCTGTGGACGAAATCTTCGATGAGGTTGGGCTGGAATACGATAGGCGGGAGAATGGCGACCTAGAGGTAGTAGCCTCTGACATCACCAATCTCGATACCTCCTTCCTCAACGGGCTTTCACAGGTACTCTAAAGTAATTTAGGTTACTACAAGGCTGGATATTTTGTCCAGCCTATTTTTAGATTCAGGAGGTAGGGATGCTGCACAGGAGTGGCAACGAACTCAAAGAATGTCGTGCCAAGACAAGGGAGGACTGCCGTTTCTACGATTCGTCTGATCCCTCTGGAGGGCATTTTGAGACTCACGAGGAAGCAGAGGAATATCTAGAGCGACTTGTTAATAGAAACCATCCTAAAGAAGAAGGATTAAGCAAGAAGATCATTCCCGACGAGTTCTCTGCGAAGGCATCTAGAGCCTACGCTTATTCCTGTATCATGTTGAACCATCTTCACAATACAAGAGGAAACATAGAGTTAGAGGCTTCCTATTACTGTACACCGCAAGGTAGACTTGAACTTAAGAGGCGCTTGGATAACTCTAAGACGCGGGACAATCCTGAAGGCTCAAAAGACTATAGGCAGATGCAGGAACTCATCGACTCCCCCGACTTCAAGCCTATGGAGGTCGATTATTCGTCTGTGGAGGCTCTTAAGGAGGAGGGGTTGAACTGCTGGTCCCATGACTTTTCCGACAAAGATAGTTGGACGAAGAACAAGCTCTATAAGTCGGATAGGTTTGACAAGAAATTTAGGAAGCCACTGAGGGCAGCCATTGTGGACCACTCCTATTCATGGCTTAAGAATCTCTCTAGTGAGCAGCAAGAGGCTGTGTCTGAACTTACCTCCAATGGCTTTGAAAAGTTGCAGGCCACACTTGACAAGAACCATGAGTACTGGGAGCGAGAAAGCGAACCCGAGAAAGCTTTTGAGGAAGCACAGTCTTTCAGGAAGCTCTGCTATAGCTCTTTTGAGAACGCCCCTAAATTGGAAGAGCCTGTAATCACCTATAGAGGTACCTCAATAGAAGAAGTCAGAGAACTCGTAGGAGAGAATTTAAGTTTAGAGCAATTTTCCTCACATCTCAATAAGCCTGAATACAAAGATGTGGAAATAAATAAAACTTCGCGGCTTTCAAAGATTCCTGTGTCTTGCTCTACGTCGCCTTTAGAAGCTGACAGGTTTGGTGAAGATGTGATCTTAGAGATCAAGAGGAAGACCATGACTTCTCCTTGTAATGTTTCAGCCTGGGGAACATCTGAACAAGAGGTACTTAGTAACCCCATAAGTAAGTACAAGATCCATGGGGCCTTCGAGTCAGTCAATAGCTACGAGGAGCCAATTCTCGTAGTGCAACTGGAGGAAATCGACTAATTTCTCGGCAAACTTAACACATTGAGTTCAAATAAGATTTCATTGGAGAAAGAGTAGAGATGTTACACAAGAGTGGAGACGAACTCAAGGAGTGCCGCGCAAAAACGAGGGAAAAATGTCGCTTCTATGATTCATCTGATCCGTCAGGTGGGCACTTTAAAACTCATGATGAGGCCGAAGAATATCTGGAACGTCTTGCTAAGAGGGATTATCCAAGAGAAGAAGGGCTAAGTAGTAAGTCTATCCCTGACGAATTCTCGGCCAACGCATCTAGGTCTTATGCTTACAGTTGCATTAAACTTGACCACATCCACGATTCACCTGACGAAATGGAACTAGAGGCGTCTTACTACTACACACCACAGGGTCGACTGGAGCTACAGCGCAGAATTGATCAGTCAAAGACAGATACCAGTCCAGAGGGATTCAGTGAGTATCTCGAACTAAAAAGAATTATAGATGATCCCAATTTTAGTCCCTTGAAGGTAGATTATTCTGACATAGAGAGCTTAAAAGAGGAAGGAAAATCTTACTGGGTGCATGATTTCAACGGTTCAGATTCGTGGACCAATCAGAAGACCATGAAGTTTAGTCGCTTTGATGACGCCATGAGGACCCCTATGCGAGCAGCGTTGGTTGATGAGTCTTACAGGTGGCTGAAATGTCTATCTTCCGAACAGCAAGAGTCGATTTCTCAACTGACGTCTAATGGTTTTGAGAAACTGCAAGCGTCCATCGACAAGAATCATAAATATTTTTCTAGAAGCAAGGACAAAGAGAGTGACCTCAAGGAACTACAGTCTTTCAGGGAAAGTGTCTATTCCTCCTTTGACAACGCTCCTATACTCGAAGAGCCACTCATGACATTTCGTGGAACTTCCATAGAGGAAATCCAGGAAATAACGGGAGACAAGTTAGACCAAAAAGAGTTACAAGAGAAAGTCCTTAGAGGGTACTTCAATAACAGAGAAATAAGCAAGGATTCACGCCTTTCTAACATTCCTATCTCATTTAGTGCCTCCCCTCGTGAAGCGGAACGATTTGGAAAAGATATTTTTCTGGAAGTCAAGAGGAAGACTATCACTTCTCCTGTTAATGTCTCAGCTTGGGGAACAGCAGAACAGGAAGTACTTAGTAATCCTATGAGTAAATACAAGATTCATGGGGCCTTCACTTCTCCAGGAAAAAGGGGTAAGGAAGTATTTGTTCTACAACTGGAAGAGATCATCTGATGGCCTATTGGAAGACAAAAAATACATCTCGCTGGACAGCTTAAAACAGGTCTATGAGTCGCCTATTTGAGTGGTGGTACTGTAGGCTAATGAGATAGACATATTTCGCAGTAATGGTGCCTTAGGCGTGAAAAGTGTTTTAGTTGGACGGGTATACGAGACTGTAATTTAGACACGCTTAGAGTACGGCCTAGGTACTCAGGCAATTCCTTTTTGAGGTGGCCCGGAAGGCCCTTGAGTGTTAGAATTAGTACAAACAAAGAATTTTCAAGGAGTAGTATGAAGGCCACTGGTGAAGTCATCTCTTGGGATGAGCTCTTCATGAACACAGCAAAAGAAGCTGCTAGGCGATCCAAGGACCCTCGAACACAGGTGGGGGCTGTGGCTGTGTCTCCCGACAATAGGATCCTGTCCCTGGGCTACAATGGTGCCCCAAGAGGCTTCGCTGACAAGGATTTCCCCTGGACCTCCGACACTTCCACACATGAGAACAAGTATACTTATGTGGTTCACGCTGAGAGGAACTGCATCCTAAACTTTCGCGGCTCACTTAGGGAGTTCCAAGGGGCAAGCATCTACGTCACTAATTATCCCTGTAACGAGTGCGCTAAGGAGATCGTTCAGACTGGATTCAGTAAGATGATCTGTCGAGAAGGGCCCGGTGAGGGCAATTGGAGCACAGCTGCTGCCAGTAAGATGTTCGATCTAGCGGGTATTACTCAGATGGTTCTTCCTGATGCTGAAGAGTAGCCAATAGTTAGGCATCTAAAAAGGGAGGGGACTGAGTCCCCTCCCTTAAAAAAGATTCTATTTAATTCTTTTCAGCTTTCTTTTCTTCTAGCTTCCTGGAAAACTTTTCCTTCTTGACCCTTGCAGTGGCCTTGGCTTTTTGCACAGGCTTGCTGTTCTCCCCGTACCAGGAATAGTTCAGTGCCTCTGACACAGCAATGGCTACAACACCTCCAAGGATGAAGGAAACAACAGCTGTTGAAACATGCCCCTTTCTGGCATCCTTCCTTGCAATAGGAAGATAATTCATGGCTTCGTGCTTGTACTTTTTCAGTTTCATCTTTTGTCTATTCATGAGGAAGAAATATCAGTATGGCTATCAAAGAATTCCCTTAATTCCTTGAGGAAGGCACCCATCTTCTCGTCCGGAAGATAATCTATTTCAAAGATGTCCTTGATGGGGGTGTCAATCCTGTATTTTTGGGGAGTTTCTCGGGGGTGACGAGGAGGGCCCCAACCGCCAACAGGCATAAGAATCTCTTGTAAGACTGACTCGATTGGTTCATTGCCTCTCCACTCAAGGTGTCTCTGAATGTCGCAAGGTAGCTGCCTAACTATCTTTTGGGCGATTTCTTCTAGGTCCTTCATGGACTTGATGCCGATGTATTTTCCAAGGTGGCTCTGCTTGATACCGCTCTTCTGAACTAGTAGGTTCACTCCTCTATCCACCCTTTTGCCCTTGTGCCTACTGTTACTTCCACCATTGTCAAGGAAGGCTTTTAGGGGGTCCTTTGAAGTAGCGATACTCTTTAGGGTGTTCCACTGTGAGTGGTCCATGTTGAGTGTGCCTCTTGCGATGAGCTCCCGAAGTGACCTCAACGTGTTGGCTCCGTGGACTGTAATTGTGGCTCTGTTGTTTTTCGCCACAAGGTCATTGATCTCATTCTTGATGACAGGAAGAGACTTGGAGATAATTTTGTTGTCACCAGGATAAGAAAGAACCTCAGCACTTTTTTTATAGACTACATCTTTCTTCATGGCCAATTTATAGATTTTTTCACAGTCCTCGAGAGGCACAAGGGTGTCGGTATCAGCTCCTTCCACTGTGAATTTTGATCCAAGATAAAAGACAGACTCGTTGTCCTTTGGCCGTGTGGCATAACCATAGAGCATTTGATGGAAGCCATTGTTCTTGGTCTTCCAATAGGGAAAGAAGTTCAGGTAGGTTCCATTCCAGGTGACCTTACTCGAATAGTGCCAGGAGAATGGAGCCTTACTGAAGAACCTGTTCATGAGCTGGTCCTTCATGGCATAGAGCTTGGCTTTCTCCATGTCAGACCCTTCGCGAATACTCAATAATTCAGCGATCTGCTTTTCAGCAGAATCTTCCTGAGGCTCATACGTGAAGTCACGGTCCCCATAGTAAACCCCAATACCAGCTGCTTTGAGCCTATTGGAGGCTTCCCAACCCCTGTCCCTGGCATTCTTAGCATGCTTGTTCACTGAGTAGAGCACGTCTTCAAGGAGCTCCTCCTCCAGCACCTTATTCTTCTTGAGTTCCCTCACGAGGTCCTCTAGATTTTCCTTCACTAAATTCTTTTCCTTTTCTGGAGTCTTACCATCTAGGACAATTATACCTTACTTTCTGTACTATTGGTGACATTCCAATATTTAGCTGTAGTCTAAAGAGGAGAAGAACATGGCTATTCACACCAACGACAAAGGACAGACTGGACCTTGTGGGGCTGAAGATCCAGCCTCCGGCTGCCCATTCTACGACAAAGACGATCCCAATGGCGGGCACTTTGAAACCGCGGAGGAAGCGGAGGCTTATGCTGAGAAGAAGTCAGAGCGCATGGCCCGCGAGCAGGGGCTTTCTTCCTCAGGACTCAGCAAAAAGGAACTACCTGGAGCCAAAGAAGACTTCTGGAAGTCCCTGAGGAAGAACTTCGACGAGGCCATAGAACAGTACAAGTACATAGAGGGGCAGGAGTACGATCAGTTCGGGGCCGCGGCAAGGATCTCTCAGTTCAGAAACAGGATCAGTGACAATCCCGATCTTGAGAAGTACTCTATTGAGGTGAATGAACGCCAAGAGGACACCCATAAGGTCATTACCGTCATTGGCACTGACCCCGAGAGTGGTGAAACCTTCATGAGGGAGTACCAGTTCGGGAACAAGGGCTATGGCTACTATGAAGTGGACGACAGAGGGCGAAGGATTGGCAAGGACGACACTAAGGAAGCAAGTGGACTGAAAAGAGTGGAAAAGCCCGAGTTCATTAAGGGTGAAGCAGAAGAACTAATGAGGAAAGCAAATAGTAGTCCTGTACTGAAGGGACCTGAGCAAGAAGCTTTCGTCAAGAAGTACTCCCACAACCATCATGCCATTTCAATGTTCTCCCATGAGATTGGTGAGATAGGATTCAGGGGACTAAACGAAGATGAACTGGATACCGTGAGAACCCACATGAAAGCTGAGGACGTTAGGAAGGGCTTCCTTAACACTGATCCAAGCGATGACAAGGCCAAAGCACTGGCTTCCTTAGTTGTCAATCCAAGTTTTGCTGTGAAGTCATCTCAGTTCGAGTCCTATGGACCAGAAACTGTAAAGGAACTCGCTAGGAGAGCAAGTGATCCTGACGATTTGAGAAAGCTCGGCAACCACAAGTCCCTAAGCACTATGGATAGGGTGGCCATCACGAGAATGGCTCGCGCTAAGCGCTATTCTGAGTCCATCAGTGATCCTGACGACAAGGACCTTGAGAATCTCTTAGGCACTAACAACGCCATAAAGCTCGCTAAGGGTGACTTCAGTGGCAATAGTGGCTACCTCAAATGGTATACCAAACTCCATTTGGCTGAAAAGGCGAGAGATGAAATCAGGAGGGACCCCAATAGGTACAACTTGACCCCACAGGACGTGAGAGACCTCGGGGACAAAGTGGGAAGTGACATCATGATGAAATCAGACAACAATGAACTCCTCAATGGTGTGTCCCAATCCTACATGAATAACCCAACAGATAATCCCTATGAGGGAATGGCCACAAAGATTTACTTGAACAAGAGAGCCACGGACCATTGGGGTGACGACAAAGCAGTTCAGTCACTCATGAGTAAAGTCAAAAAGGGAGACAAGAAATCCATTAGGGAGGCCCGTAGTAGCATTTCCTATGTTGGGGGAGCCTCTATGAAGCTTTCAGGACAACTTGCGGCACTCAAAGCTGAGAAGCAACTTAACGAGATGGCTGGTGGAAGACCAGACAGGACTGTTATTGAGAGCCTCTACAATAGTCGCTACCCTGAAGTTCTTGAATGGATCGGCAAGAATGGGAGCGATTTCGATAGGAAAGCCGTTCAGGGAAGAGCTAAGAATAGGACCGAAACCTTTAAGCTACTTCATGGGTAGCTGAACTCTCGCGGTTGGTTAAGCACCGCAAAAAACTAAAATGGCCCGGCTGTTGCATTTCAGCCGGGCTATTTAAGATTCAAGAGCTACTGAAAGACTTTTCTAGTCCTTTAGGTCAATGGCCATCTTCTCGAGTTGCTTCCTATTGCCAAGGGCCTGATAGGGAGTGAAGGCCCCATAGTCATTGCCCATGTACTTGAAGCGGGCTTTGGTGTAGCCCTCTAAGATGACCTCATGAAAAGCACCTTGGAGTGACTCACTGTTTAGGACTCTCACACCGTCCTTCGATCCAATGGCCACATGAATTCCTGCGGGGCGGCCCATTCTCAGAATCCTCTCAAGCATGACAGGCTCCATGGGTGATAGATCGCTCATGCTCACACTAAAATCACCCTCCAATAATTCAGGATGGGATGATGCTGAAACAAGTAGGAGAATGTTCCTTTTGCCGTTCCAGTTGTTGTAACTTAACTTTTCAAGCTCGCTATAGCGATGGAGCATCTTGTTGTGGTAATCGAGAAGTGCGGGTCCTAAGTCCCAGAATTCCACTACACCGGACTTTGAAAGATTCCTGTCGATGATCCTTTCAGGATCAACAACTGTCACCTCAAGGTCATTGGGGAAAATCAGGGCCTGAGAAATAATCTCGGTGAAAAGATTGGCAGCCACCCTACTGTCCTTGTAGTCTACTAAGATATGAGGGGAGAAACAGTCGTTGACTTTTTCGTCAGACCAGATTTCCTTATGGGCATCTTTTGTGAGGTCCCAGAGAAAGGCATTCTCCTTGGAACTTCCCAGTGGAATGGAGAAGGGACTAAAGTGAGGGAATTCCTCCCACCACTCCGCAGAGCCTCCCATCCTATCGCTTTCATCCCCATAAATCTCATTGAGAAGAGAGCGATACTGAGGTGTCCCCCTCCTGACTGTCATGGCAAAGCCATCTTTGCCTTTCAGGGATACATCATTGCTAAAGACCATAATGTCCCCGGTGGGCATAAGCCTTGCTTTGAGTCCTGTTAATTCTACTGATTTCTTTGGCACTGTGGCCTCCTTTGTGGTTCCTGGTACCGCCAGGCTCGGTGACTGAGAGTAAACAGTCAATGGGCAATATTAGCGCCTCAGTAGAAGAAGTCTTAATTTTTTAGAAGTTTTTAGCGGCTAATCTTGATCGCATTCTGAGCCATAGGGGATGCCGCCCTCTCCGAGAACTCCAGTCCAATAGGGACTAAGGTGCTTGTACTTAGAGCGTGGCTTGGGAATCTCCGCGCCGTCCTTGAAGCGGCAGGTCTGTGAGCAATGTGTTTTTCCTTTCCAGTACTTGAACTCACGTGGACACAGAGGATAGGCACACTGCACAAGGTGAAGCCTATTGCAGACCCACTGATTATTGTTCCCCGGAGTGAAGGTTTCCTCACAAACCTTACAGATCCTGTCAGGGATGACCCTATTGGCAGTGTAGCACTTGACGCATCGTCCTCCCTGAAAAGCGGTCACCCCGTGAGTGGGGCATTCATTTTCTTTGAAAGCATTTTCTTTTGAACATCTCTGACAGCTATCGTAGTAATGGATAGTCATTCCATGCTTAGAGCACTCTTTCATAGACTTAAAAAACTCATCCCTGCAGTAATAACACATATCTGACTTGTGCTTGACTAAACCATGAATGGGGCACTCCTTATAGGAAATATTGTCCGCGAGGCACTTATAGCAGTTGCCTCCGTTGGTCATGGTCCAGCCGTGAATCTCGCACTCTGCTTCGTAAGTTCTTTTTGCAGCAATGCACATCCTGCAGGAATCCCCGTGAAAGATAGTGTGGCCGTGATCAGGGCAATCTTTATAGGTAAATAGAGCACTATTAGTGCAACTCACACAAGAATTTCCACTGAATTTAGTGAGTCCATGAACTCCACACTCTTTGATGGAGATATAGTCTGCGGTTCTGCATTTTAGGCATTTGTTGCCTTGATGGAGTGTCTTGCTGTGTACTTCACAAAAATTCTCCCTAATGGCGCAGTTGATCCAGTTATAGTAAACATAGATTCCCCCTTCTTGACCATTGAGACAATTTGGGTCTTCTTTGTACTTTTGACCTATTATTTGTCTTTCGTCTTCATAGGCTTGCTTGGCTAATAGGAAGATACCCAGTATTTCCTTTTCAAGATTCTGGCAGTGCTTGCTTCGCTAGTTCTGGTATTTCTTGCCTCCTGATCCCATATAGCCATCATTTATGCAGTCATCTTTGGTGGGATTGATTTTCCTGATACTCTTTACGCCATAATAATATTTTTCGCTATCTGAAGCTGTAATCTTGTAAGTATAATAAGACTTTTTGGAGTTTATCCACTCATAGAATGTTTTATCTCCATCGGATTTTTTCTCCCATTTAAGATCTTTCAGCTGTTTGTGGGAAAATTTTTCTTCACGATAAAAAAGTCCAGGTCTGTTGTACTTTTCAAGGACATGTCTTATGGGGTAAAGAGCGGTAGTTGAATCTAATTTTTCCCAACAGTTAAAGTAGGAAATTTCACTGCAATATTCATCAAGAAAATCAGCGTCTGTCGGGGCGCTCAATACTACAGTCGACACCCTGTTTTCATCTTCATCTAGAACAGAATAGGCTGTAAATCCTAAGGATTCAGAGGAATCAAAATCAGGTAGATCCTCTTTCTCTAGTCGAAAGAGCCTGTATTTTCTGTCTATCTTCGCGTCTTTTACTTCATACATACAACTATTTTACCGAAGATCTTAGCTGATATTACGTTTCAGTCAAAGATTTCTAGGAGAGCCCATGAAGATTAAATCTATGAAGGAAATAGAGCCAGAATTGTCTCGATGTATTGAGGTAGATTCACCTGACCGGCTTTTTGCAGTTGGTGGAAAACAGGGTGATTTGGTATTATCTCACAACTCAGTAGTACAAAGGAGCGTCTGCTTCTCGGTAATCTGCCGCCCAGAGCACTGGTATTTCGCGGGCATCGACCTAAAGAGGGTGGAGCTTTCCTGGCTTAGGAACTACAGTAATGTTGTTCTAGGCGTGGGAACAGAAATCGACGTGGCTGTGGAAATCCTTAGGCTTGCCTCGCAGATAATGATGAAACGCTACACTGACATGGAGAAACTAGGAGTTAATGACTTTGCCAATCTTCCGGGAGACAACAAGTACTTCCTCGTCATGGTAGATGAGGCTGGCGAGTTGCTCGGACAGATGAAGGGTAGCACCGATGAGATCAAGGAAGCGAATGCCCTCAAGGCTGAAGCGCAGGCACTCATTGGATCCATCGCCCGTCTTGGTCGTGCTGCTGGTACCCACCTTCTCGTGGCAACCCAGAGACCTGACGCTGACTTGATCCCTGGTGAAACAAGGAACAACCTTCACTATAGGGTGAATTGTGGCCACACGGGCTCTACTGCCTCTTCCATGATTCTAGATGGTTCTGCAGAGGGAACTAAGGTAAAGGGCAACCCACGTGGTAGGCTCTACCTGAGGATTCATGGAAAGGGCAATCACGGTCAGGGATTCTTTGCTGAGCAGGAATGGCTTGACGAATGGCTTCAGTCAAGGGGCCTTCAACAGGATGGTACTCCTATTCCAGGCTGGACCCCACCTGAACCTGAAGCTGTAGAGGGCGAAGAAGCTGAGGAAGTATCTTCTGAGGGTTCCAAGGAAACACCTAAAGATGAACCCAAGAAGGAAGAGAAGGCCCCCGAGAAGAAACAGCGCATCACTGTCCCACCACCCACCGAACAGAAGGCACCTGTCTCTGAGATTGGTGACTGGTCCTCTACCTTCAAAGACCCTAACGAAGATAGGTCAAATCAGTTCACGCGTCCTGAAGACTCTTGGGACGATGAACTTGAAGACATTATCTCTATGAACAATTCTTGATAGTTATTTCCTTAAATAGAAAGAGCACCCTGAAAGATGGGTGCTCTTTTTAGTGTCTAAAGATAGGTACTTGAGATTGGCAGATAGGCCAAATGAGATAAAGAATCAGTGCCTCCTAGATAGCTTAAAGCAGGGCTATAAGTCTCCTATTTGAGTAGTGGTACTGTAGGTTAATGAGATAGACCTATTTCGCAGTAATGGGTCCTTAGGCGCCAAAAAGTGCCTAAGTGGACGGGTATGCGAGACTGTAATTTAGGTGTGCTTAGAGTACGGCCTAGGTATTTTCGGTCACTATTCCGTTCCTCGTTATAGATTAAAAAGTAAATCACAAAAAGGAGTTCACCATGACTGAGGAAAGCGACACCGAGGTGTTCAAGCAACTGGATAGGCACCGTCTAAATGCCCTAGAAGTAATAGAGAAAAGTAGTTCCCCTAATGGCAGAAACTGGGAGGAAACCCTCAAGCAAGCATTTCCCTATTATGCTTCCCTCAGTGGTAATTCAGTAAGTGAGAGGTCTCAAAAATATTGGGATGGACTTATTAACGGTACTTCAGTTTATCTCTATAGAGAACTCTCAGATATAGACATGAAGGTTCCCGAGAAATTCGTCATGCTAGGTGCGTACCTTTCTCCACTGTCTGAAATTAAAGATGAAGATTATGCCACGAGAGAAAAGACATTAAAGAGGCTATTCCTGGAGATGTCTGAGGACTTCAAGGAGTTAAATAAAGAGGAAGATTGAGGGCTAAGTACTTTAGGAGTCTTTCGCTAGGCAAACCAGGAAAATACTCTTCAACTGGGAATTAGATGAGGGACTCTAGAGGAAGAGGACAAGTAAGTTGACAGTAAGGACTTCCTGTGATTGAGTACCTTACAAGAAGATCTATAGTAGTAGAGGATTAGCATGAAGAAGTATCATTACAGGAAGTTCAATCCCACCATTAGGGAGCGGCCGTCGTGGGATAATCTCCTTCCAAGGCAGAAACAAGCAATGGGCTATGTTTATGAGTGCTACCTACCTCTCACGGATACAGAGGGAATCACCTATGTTGGCCGTTCACAAAGGATGGAGCCCTATTGGCTAGAGAACTACATTGGCTCTGGTCCAAAGTTCCTCACCGCAGTCAAGGGAGAAAGAGATCCCATGCAGTTCCTGAAGAGGCCTGTGACAGCCGATAGGGACAAGCTAGAAGATCTCACTGACACTGTCTCCAAGAGGATCCTGTATACAGCCCACAACATGAGTGAGTTGATCTTCTTGGAAATGCTTTCCATCAAGCAGATCAAGGGCCTGGGCTCAATTGTGGTGAACGAGATCCCTGGTCCATCTTGGGAGGCAACAGCACTCATCCTCAAGGAAGTGGGGCTCCTCAAGAACGACTATGATTGTCAGGTGGTTTATAGGAACCTCAGTGAGGACTTCATGAGGGAGAATAACATCACCTTCCTAAAAGCCATCGACAAGCTAGGTAGTGAAGGCCTTATCAAGTAGACTGGAGCATAAATTGCGGGGAACCCCCGCTTTTTGCTGTTCTCTTGAAGCACCTAGAACCTGGCTTAAGCACGCCTAAATTACAGTCTCGCATACCCGTTCACCTAGGTGCTTTTTGGCGCCTAAGGCACCATTACTGCGAAATTGTCCTATCTCAATGGCATAAAGTACCACGCCTCAAATAGGCGCCCCATAGCCCTGCTTTAAGCTGTGCAGTAAGGTGAAGTTCTTGTCTTTACTAATGCCTCATATGGACTAAAATAGTATTAAAGTGTAGGATTACTCCATGAGTACCTATTACCCCGAGCAGATCCAGGAAGACTTCATCAAGAAATTCCTTCCTGAATACTACAATGATACATACTACAGGGATCGCGCAGAATCTCATGAAGATATAGACAGCGACCTCAAGAAGGCTTTGAATACTCTAGTGGACAAAGACTTCTACAGTTCTGCTCAGGAAATGCTAGACCTTTTTGGTGAGTATCTCCCCCTGTACATGAACTACAATGTTCTGTATGAAAGTTTTTCAGATTATTTGGAGTTGCTTTTCCTTCATCAGGAAAAATGCCCATTAAAACTACCTTCTCCTGAGGAATTCTTTATTCTTTTGAACGATAGAGGCCTTAAGGACTATCTTTTAAACAGTCGATTCTTGAATGTTGTTTCAGATAGGCTAAATGAATTGATTAGTGGTCAGTATAGTTTAGGGTCCTTTGATCTCGAACTTCTCTTCACATGGCTTGAGAAGATCTCTCGGAACTTTGACGGCAGATTAAAAGAAGAGATCCTCGACGATGAGTTAGACTTCAACTATCTTTTGTGTAGATCCCTACATCTTGACCACTATGCTCTTGACTGTTTCTTGCAACTAAAAAGTGATGGCTCTGATGTGTTTTCCTTGTTATTCTTTGGGGAGATTTGTAGACTAGCTGAGAAGAAGGCTGAGGAATTGAATGTGCCTGTTCAGTGGTGGCTCAATAGCAATGGTTCACAGATTATAGAGTTCATGAAGCTTAATGGTGGGCTGGAACTCTATAAATACATAAGTGGCCTGTTTATAGATGAGGATGCTACCATTCAATGAGACTTAAAGAGGCGGGGCACTTTTTGCCCTGCCTCTAAAGATACAGCCACTTGTTTTTATGCCTTAGGTTTCATCACGATGTCCTTGTCGCTGTTTTGTGATGAATTACAGGTGAGTTTCATTTGGGCTGTGATGTCGCCACCCTTGGTGAAGATCCACCCACCTGGTTCTTTAAAATCAGTATAGGTGGCAATGCAGTTGTTGTAGGTCTTTCCGTCTATTTTTAGTGACTGCACTGAGTAGTAGTTCTTTGAGTTGTCAGTGATTTCAATGGAACCGTTTAGGCTCCTACCTGTAGGAAGTATTCCTCCCGCTATCTGTTCCGCCCCATACTTCTCATGGAGTTGATCTTCAATTGCCCTCTGCGAGACTTCTGAATGAACATTGTACTCACCTGAAACTCCGGACAGTAGAATAAGTGTAAGCGGGGTAAAAATTGACAACCCCAAAATGGCTACTATGCCACCATGGTTAATGAGAGACAGAACACTGACAACCAGGATCACAACAAAAATGATGGTCATATAGAGAAGTGGTGAATGGAATATGGGTTCGAGGTGACCTAATAGTACTGTGGTGGTGTCTCTCATGGAGTTTATCCTAACTGTAAGCTTCTTGTCTTTGAATTATTTTCGCAAGGTCAGGGTAACTCTTCATGGGTATAGTGTTGAAGATTGATTCTCCTTAGTGTAAGGTAACATTATGAGCAAGAAAACCTATGACCCAAAGAAGATCGAAGAAGACTTCAAGGGCAAGTACCTCAAAGAATTCTTGAGGGATCCTGATTCTTGGAAGATCGAGGCAAATAGCAACCCAGACAACTATGATACTGATCTCAAGAAGGCAATAACCGTGGCATGTGGGGAATACCCGCTCGTCACTGCGAATAGCATTGTCCTGAACATGGGAAAATACCTACCACTTTGGATGCAACTATGCTTAGAAGATGACTCGGATGATGTGAGGAACTTGTTTTGTGCCTGGGATGATACACTCAATAATTTTCTTGACGCTGAATCTATTTTCGATTTCCTTGCCAATGGTGGCTACAAAGACTACAGAACAAATAGCGAAATCCTGAATGAGCTCTATTCAGTTATGGATGATGCAGCATTGGCCGTTGATGGTTTCATCATGGAACTTTTCTTCTCTTGGGCCAATCACCTAATAGGGAATACAGACGAAAAGGGTATTGAGGAAGATAAATGCTCAGACAATCCATTGTTTTTCCTTATTGCGAGGGATCACGGGATTGATCCTGATTTCTTTTTGTGGTACCTTAAAAAGCTGAGGAATGAAGGGGGAGATTACTATCTCTTCCCACCTATTCTTCTTTCTCTCAAGTCTCTCTATGAATTCTCAAAAATCGAAGCCAAGTCGAAGGAGGTACCCCATGACTGGTGGCTCAGTGCTAATGGCTCTACCCTCAAGGAGGAGATGGAGTCTCTAGAGACGGTCAAAAGCTATGGAGACCTCATGAAGCAGATTGATGAGTATGGGACAGGGAGAAAATAGGAGGTTTCTTAAGGATCTGAAAAAGGAAGCGGGAATGACCCCCACCTCCTTAACTAGATTTTTCCTATTTGTTAACTGTCGGAGTTTGCTAGGCGCTCAGCTTCTTTTTTTGCTTTAGTTGAAGATGTCTGTCCACCTGAATAGGTGTAGCTACCATCGGCGTGCTTTTTATAAGTGTAGTAGCCGGGGTAGAGACCACCTTCCTTACGGGCGCTTCTTGCGGATTCCTCGTTGGTGATCTTGAAGTAGCCGCTAGTAGAGCTTACCTCTACAGCACTGCTGTCTTTCTTGGGATCATATTTTGGTCCCATGTGGGCTGCTACAGCCTTGTCCATGGCCTTCCTCTTGGCCTTGACAGCATCTTGAGTAGTTGCGTGGGGTCCATCGTAATAGACATTTCCATTGTGGCCTCTAGCATAGGTGTAATAGCCACTATCGAGGATGCCACCTGATTTCACCTGCACGTAGCCCACTTGGTTAAGGTGGTCCACGACCTCATCATCCTTGATGAGGTTAGCTACGTCCTTACTGATAGATAAGCCTTTCGGCGGGTAGCCCATTTCATTAGGCTGCATTTTTGCTGCGCTTAGCTTGTCTGCAGAAGACATGCCCACGGTGTTCACAGGGTTCTTCTCAAGGGAGTTAATGAATTTCCTATCGACCATCCTTATTCCATTAGACGAGAAAGATTTTTTATCGAAGGCGCCATCCTTTGCAAAGCGCCTCTTGGCCTCTGTGTAGTAGGAGGATTGCCTACCGTAGAATTCTTCCTCGTCAGCGTCGTAACCCTGTGCTCCTTCGGCATCATAGTCAGCTTGGGCGGCCAAAGTGTCGAGGTGGTCTATGACTAGCTGTTGCTTGTTGTCGATTTTGTTGTAGGGGTCCTCTTTCTCTAGGTCTTTAAGGAAGCTAGAGATGTTTTTGGCAGCCTCTTCTCCAGCAGGATCGTTGAGGTGATGGGCGGTCATGGCAGCGTTCCTCCATATGTAAGAACTACCAGGATTCATGCCCGCGGGAATAGCTGTCTTAGCTACTTTTTCCTCGTACTCTTTCTGGGTCATCTGTCCAGCAAGACCCTTGAGGTCGTTCTGCGTAAGGATTTTATTGGGATTGTATGGTTCCTCTAGCTTGAAGCCAGTGCCTTCCCGAGGACCATTGTCTGTTTCCTGGGGCTTTGATAGTCCTTCTGAGCCACTCTTCTCTTGGGCTAGCTTCGCGGCTTTTTCCTCCCCATAAGCCTCCGCCTCTTCTACTGTTTCAAAGTGCCCGCCATTGGAATCAGATGGGTCGAAGAAAGGGCAGCCTTCCTTAGTCTTTGCGTGACAGGTGCCTGTTTTGCCTTCATTGTTTGCGTGAATGGACATGGGTCTCACTCCTTGTTCTATTGTAGGCTTACATGGTGCAAATATTATACTTAGATGGTGCTTCAAGGGAGTTATCTAGAGAAAGCGATGGAGAGAAATCCATCGCCTTCTTGTGGGTTTTATCGTTTATATGATCTTTATTTTTTGCCCGCGAGAATGTCTCTGAAGAGGTCCTTCCTTTTGGCGAAGGACCAGGCTTCTTCAAGTGTGGTCCTATCCTCATCTACCGCTCGGGCTAATGAATGCTCCATAGTGGCCTTGGACTCGATCTGCATGTTCTGGATGACATCTAGTTTTTGGTCACCGATGAGCTTTCTGACTTCCTCGTCGATTTCTAGGATTTCATGGAGGGCGAATCGGCTGTTGCCATCTTTTGACTTCACGAGGATCTGGTTGGCGAAGCCCACGGCGCTGTCGGCCACAGAGGACATGACCCTATCTCGTTCGTCAACTTCAAAGATTCTAGAGAATCTCTCTAGGGTCTGCACAGCATTATTGGTGTGCATGGTGGATACGGTCAAGTGTCCTGATTCAGATGCCTTGAGGGCCTGATCAGCCTCGGCGTAGTTTCTGATTTCACCAACGAGGATGATGTCTGGTGCCCAACGCATGGCCGTATCTAGAGCCGAAGCGAAGGATCGGGTGTCAGCGGTGATGGAGACCTCTTGATTGCCCGCTAGACCTGCCACTTCTCGCTGTGTCACCTGTGAGAGTCCCGTGGTGGGGTAGAGGTACTCGATGGGCTTTTCGATGGTGTAGATGACCTTTCTGTCGTTCAGTACCACCTGGTTAAGGAGAGATGCCAGGGTTGTGGTTTTTCCTGTACCAGTTGATCCGCAAATGAAGAAGAGTCCCTCCCTGTACTGAATCCAGTCCCTAAAGATTTGGGGGACCTTTAGGTCATCGGGGTGGGGAATCTTTTCTGAGATGATCCTGAACTTTAGGGCGTATTCCTGGAAAGTGAGGGCCACGGCAAGTCGGGTTCGTCTGCCTGCGTGACGCCCCTCGTCAAGGGTATAGGAGGCATCGAGTTCCAGGTTGGTGTTCAAGTCGTTCTGATAGGAAGCCTTGATCTTCTTCCTGATGAGAACATTGGTTTGGTCTCGGGTGATGACCCCGTACTTGTGCTGTGGGTAGTTGTCACCACGGATCTGGAAGGCCACATAGGACCCTGGCTGGATCTCCACGTCGGAGGCGTCCATGTCTATGGCGTCTCCGAGAATGTCGTCGAGGGGGATGGTAGCGAGGATTCGGTCCTCGAATTCCATGTCCTCTATAGCTATTTCTTCCTTACTGTTTTCCCTGTCCCAAGCTTTTTCTGGATCAAGTTCAGCAAGTTCTTGTAGAGAGGTGTCGATTTCTTCCTCTTCTGCATCACCATTCTCTAGGGCCATGAGCTCCGCGAGGTCTTCCTCGTCGCTATCGTGATAGTCATCTTGGTCCTCTAGGATGGTTTCTTCTGGGGTACCGTAATCTACTCTTGTAGCCTCATTGACTGAGTCTTCTTCCTCATTTCTAGGTGAAGGGAGGAGTGGGTTAGTTCCATCTAGTGAGGGTAGTCCACCTTGAGGTGCTGTGTTGCTGTTCTTGTCTTCAGCCTTTTTGAAGAGGTCGCCTAGTGAAGGGAGGGGGAGTGCTGCTTTTGGTTCGTTTGATCCCCCTGTTGAGTTGTTGTTGCCTTCCTTTTCCTGATGAGCTTGAGGGTTACTAGCACTATTGCTGTTATCACTTTTTGCGCTTCTTGCTAGGGCCTTGGTGAGTGAATCTGTCTTTTTAGGTGCGGCAAAATTTGGCAGAGAAGAATTATTGGTGTCTTCTTTGTTGCTATTTCCTCCCCCGAGATTCAAGGGTGGTAGTGAGTTTCCGTTGGCCATTTGGTCCCTTCCTGTGAAGTCTATTGCTGTTAGTAATGAATATTGGCGGGTTGCTGTAGTGCTGTCTATCGTGAGGTCCTACGTTCCGGGCGTCCTCAAAGTTTTTCAACAGTAGTTGAATGGTAAAGTTTTCATTAGTAAGTAGGTGCTCCGCACTGATGGACCCTATGCCTTAGGGAAATTACCTGTGAAGCGTTGCTCTTGAATGTGCTTCATAGGTATCATTTATGCCTCCCTAGAGGTCCCAGGAGAGTCCCTTGTAGATCTTTTTGTCCTTGATGATGGGTAGGATTTTCACGAGTCCACTGTCGATGAGTCCCTCTTCTTGGGCAATAGCTTCGATTTTCCTGTGGGGTGATCCATAGGAGCAGATCCAGTACATGGTCTTGTAGAGGTTCCTGGAGGCTTTGAAGGCCCTCATGGTGTTCCTATAGGATTGTTCCTCTCCCCGTTTTCTTTCTGCTTCAATGAGCAAGGAGTTGGGGGAGCCATCCCTGTTTCTTGGTCTTGGGATGACAAGGTCGGGAACATGGAATTGGATGCCCACGGATTCTGGCGGGTAGAGGCTCCACATGTATTCGTTGCCTGGTAGGAATTCGGGGGATGGCCCAAATGTGACTCCACCACTGTTGGACCATTCCTGGAATGATCTTCTGATTTCCTCTCGAACCTCTGGTGACCTCATTGGGGTGACTCGGGTACTGTTTGCGAGTCCCATCATTTTGCCCATGGATGACCTAATAGAGGTTTCGGATACGAGCATGTTTCCTGGTTTGGGGTTGCCATCTCTGTCCCTTCTTCCCATGTGGGGATAATTTTTTCCTTCTAGGAGTACATCTTCCGTGGCCCCCCAGAGCTTTGATGCGGTGTGGACAATCATGAAGTGGTGGGCATAGGTTGATGGGTTGAATGAAGACTTGGTGTAGGGTTCGGCATCAGGCATTCCTATGAGGTCATAGCCACTACGGGTGAGGGTGTATACGGTGACCCCTGTTCCCCCAATGCTTTTGACGAGGCCTAATTCTTTTAGTTTTGCCAGTCGGTAGTAGGCGGCCCTTTCACTGACCCCGTGGAGGTTTCCTAGATGGTTGGCCTTACTGTATTTGAAGGTGGCGAGGAAGTTGAGGTAGTCTTCATCCTTTTGGGTATAGGATTTCCTTCCCCCGTAATGTTCCCCGTCGAAGATGAGCCTAGACTTCTGCTGTTCACGCTTCCTTTTTTCCTGTTCGGTTTCTAGTCGTCCAATGGGTTCCCTTAGTGGGGCGAAGAGGTCCTCTCCATTGCGGTGCCTATTCCTTGTGCTTGAGAGTCTCTTGTAGAAGGAGAATTGGTCGTCGGAGATCTTAGCGGTTTCCCCTGGATAGTGGAGGGTCCTATTGCTTTCATCTAGTCCATTCCATTTTTCTCCTGGGGTGAGCCCTATACCTGTGAGGTTGTTCTTGAGGTCCTTGCGCTTTCTTTTGTCGGGCCTGTCGATGAATGGTTCAGAGGACCCGCCTATTACTGCTTTGGCTTTTTGGGGGAGTACCTTTCTTTTGGGCTTGTTGGAGGAAGGTACAGAGTTGGCTTTTTCCTTTTGGTGCTCTTCGTAGGTTTTTCCGTAGCGCTTCTTGAAGGTCTCCCTGCCTTTTTCTTCTCTCCTCTCCTTGTTGAGGGATGCAGCCTCGTTTAGTCGTGGCGCAGCTACATTCTTTAGTTTTTCCTTAGGGGAAGGGTCAACAGTAGCGCTCTTAGAGTTACTATTGGGGGAAGTAGGTCTATTGTTAGGTGTAGGTGAAGAAACCTTTTGAGGTGTGTTATTGGGGAAATTATTAGTAGGGGTAGATTTTAGTCTATTGGTATTAGGTACAGTGGGGTTTTGTGTTTTAGGTGTAGTAGGTAGGTGGAAGGTACTTCCTGAACCTGTCTTACTATTACCTTGTGTAGGCCTATTAGGTGCAGTAGGTACATTCCTATCCGTATTGGGGGAGGTGGGAACCTTCTTGCCCTCTGAAGGTCTTGTGGATGGCCTATTGAGTGGTGCTGCAGCCTTCTGCTTGTTATCTTCTTGTTCTCCCTTGCCTTTCTGGCCCTTTTCCGTGGCCTTACTGTTGAAAATGTCGTCAAAAAGGTCGTCTTCTAGGCTCATGGCCTCAACTCCTGAAGTTATTCGATGCAAAAGGAAATGGTACACCTTTCACAAAAAGTCAAATATTTGTTCAGTTGTCGAATATCCTAGAAAAAAGCAGGCAGCTCCGTTTTTGCTGCAAACCTGCTCATCCTCGCTTCGTTCGTGCAGGCTTGCACTGCGTGGCCCTCTTTCTTCCGCAGTCGCTTCGCTCCTGCTCCCGCTCGCTGGCGCTCGCTCGGCCCGCCTCCGAGGCTTTCGCTAAGGCTCAATCCTCTCCAACGGGCCCAAGGACCTTCCGAAGGCTTTCTCCAGGTCCTTGAAAGGCCTGTGCTCACCTTTTGGTGAGCCTTCGCTAGCGCTCAGGCATAAGCTCAGGCTGCTCCTCGCTGGCGCTCGTCGCCCGCTGTGCTCCCTCGCAAGGCTCGCGGCACAGCTCTCCCTCGTTCGCTGGCGCTCACTCGCTCACTGCGGAGGCTTCGCTAAGGCTCACCCTCCTCGGGGTGGGCACCTGACCTGTTTCCCTCCTGGTAGAGGCACCACACTACGTCTTGTGCTCATCTTTCGAAGGACCTCACGAAGGGCTTCCTGAACCATCTGAACCCCAACCTGCTTCGGGGTGTGAACACTACTGGTGGGTGTGTACTGCTTCCTGTGACAAAGAGGAACCCGAAAGAAGGAGGTGAAGCCGCACCCGACGAAGGAGGGAGCGGAAGTCAACTCCTGAGAGAGGGGGCCTATGATGCTCACAGGCAAGAGTACCAATGACCGTAGTGGGGAATGCCCCCTAGCTGTGGGGGTGAACCTGCGGGGCCGCGCCCCCGGAGGGACACCTAGAGAGGGAACCACAACGCCCGCCGTTGGGGGTGCCTCGGACCCGGAACCGCGACACACACTCATGGTGACACCTTGAGGGGGTGGGAGCGAAGCGACCACCGCATGGACTTGAATCACACGAGGAGGAGGCCCGAGCGCTAGCTCGAGGACTCCCTGTGAAGGCGCCTCTCGAAGGCTTCCTGAAGAGCGCTCGCAAGGTGGGGGAGCGAAGCCACCGCCCTATAGGCACTTGATGTGAGCCATGCGAACAGCTAGAGGTGCTTGCAGAGGTCTCATCAAAAGGTGAGGAGATCCTGCCGAGGAGCCTTGGCGACTGGGCTGGCTGGACCTGAGCTGTGCGAAGGGTCTGGAAGGAGCGAAGCGACTGCCTCGTGAAATGGGAGTCCTGAAGTGAGCAGTCAGGGAGGAGCGCTCGAGGAAGGGAGCAAGCAAGGAGGACTCAAGTGGATCTCCAGACAGCCTGATGAGCAGTAGGCTTTTTATTTTTTGAGCCTGTCAAATCCTTCTGTAGGTAATCTCTATGGCTCACAAAGAGAGGGCTCTCTCCTGGAGTCACAGACCACGCCATAGCATCCTACTACCTGCAACGGAATTCCTTCTTTAGGAAGGACTCCCTAGGGATGGTGAATAGTACTTCCTACTACACCTAATAGGTAGACCAATGGTACTGACTTCAGTGTGAGACCTTCTGAGGAAACTCTAGCATCAAGCGGCTGTGTCATAAGATAGATGATTCTTAATAGGCTTCACCATAATCCTATAGGTGACACCACTAATCCATCAGTACTAGCTGACAAGAAACAGAATCTGGAATAGGTTTAAGGTACTGAAGATCTACAAAAAATAATCCAACTAAAGATGGATACTAGAGATCCCCATTAGCCAATCCACCAAAGCCCTTGATGAGCAGTCAGGTTTTTATTTTTTCTCAGCAAAGAATTGTGACATTTCTTCAGGAAATCCCAGACCATATAGAGAGCGTGTTCTGACTCTAGATGCAGCCATCTGACAGGGAGCGAGTCTCTACCTACCTACCTAATAATAGTAGTACTGAAACAGCCAACTGAGACTCAAGCATTCTGAGCCACATAGCTCCAATCTTACCAACAAGAGGCTACACAGGTGTAACTAATCTAAGTCCTTTCAAACCCTCCAATGGGTAATGGCACTACAGTTCTATTTTGCATGAATAAATAGGACTCTAGAAAATCATCTAAGCACCCACACAAAAAGCAATGGCGCCATTCCGTAGGCTCTTCAGCACAGGACCAGACTTAGGAACCTCAGTCGCTGAACTCCGACCATAAGCAATAGGCGCCACTCCAAAATTCTCCATAAGTAAGGTAACTCTAGAAGTACCCACCAACAAACTCCTGAGATAGCTAGGCGGACCAATTGTACCTACAACTATAGGACAATCAAATCTAAGCACCAACTATTCCTATACCTAGGCAGGCCCATTGCCACACCCAGCTATTACATTAAGTTTCCTCTCTATTTTGCCCATACTATTATTAGGTGTAGTATTAGGTTCATGGTGTATTTCAAGGTAGGAGCAAATGGGGTGCCACCCTATGAGCCTGAGAAGATCCAGGCCAAATTCCTTAGGAAATTCCTTAGACTATACCGAAAAGACTACGGGGGAATTGACCCCATGAAGCTCCCCGTCAGTATTGGCAACAAACTTGAAATGGCACTCTACGCAAGCAACATTCCCTACTATAGCGAAACACTACTTAAAGTAAACGAGGACCTCGGAGAACACCTACCACTCTTTCTTCACCTCAACAACCTAGAAGGCAATGGCACACGACAGCAAAACAGTTGGGGTTCCCACCATCTCCTTGAACAACAGGAACAGGCCTGGCAAACCAACAGGGAGTCAGGCATAACTCACTCGCCCAGTGAGCTCTACCGACTACTCCACACTTCGGGTACACAGGACTATAGAACCAACCTACTTGTACTACTAGAAGCCACGAGACACTCTCTGGACAACAACAGGATCCATACAGACTTCAAACTAGACGCCACAAATAGGATAGATCTAGAAATCTTCCTAGGGGCACTAAAAAGTATCAGCACAGAAGGACACAGCAAAGTAAAAACCAGAAAGATCATCAAAGAATACAACGACAACTATTTAAGTCACAGGCCCACCACCATCACCTGGCAACTCATCTACAATGTCCACTCCACAGAACTATCACAAGAACCCAACAAATTCCTAGAACCAAATGAAGAACAAACACGTCTAGCCACAAAACTCCTACTACGACACATGCTCGAAGAAGCCAAAAGGCGTCAGGCCGAGGACATGGAGACGTCTCTAGGAACAAAGAAATCCACCATTGAAAATCCCATGCCCCCACTAGAATGGTGGCTATCACTCAGAGGCTCAAAGGTCTTTAGGGACCACGGTAAACTCCTAGAGGAACCACTATAGGTAGCGTCCCCAGAACAGCGCCACCTGCATCATGGACCACCGAGTGACTAAGGTCATGCGGCCCGAGCCATTGCCTGCGACACCAAGATGGTGTATAGTAGAACTTGTCACCGGGCAACAGTCCGAACAACGCCACCAAGGAACAACAGGGATCACCATGAACAGCCTCACCGCGAACAACCTCAACGACGGAATCGAAAATGTCCTGTATCAGGGGGCAGCGGGTATCCACCAATGGATCAACATGGCCATCGACATGGTGAACGGCTTCACCAGCCATGCCAACGACTTCATCACACAGCACCCGGGGACCTCTCTCTTCCTCGTGTTCATCCTCCTGCTCGTCTGCCTAGCCAACGCCACCGCCCATCAGGACCTCAATCGTCGCCGGGAAGCCACTGGTCTCACCAACTGGGTCAAGCTGGACACCAACAACCACATGGTCCTAGAAGGTATGACCAGGAAGTAAGATCACTCGGGGTGGCCATCTGTGGGGATTCAAGATGGCCACCCCGTTGACAGTGGACTGAAACAGCATGAACAGTACCCGACACCAATACCGCCCAGAGGCCATAGAGAAGGAATTCATCAGGCGCTATCGTTGGCACTATAGGCTACTCATCACCTTCATGAGTAGGTCCAACAGGAAGCACTACAAAGAAGTATTCCCCAACAAACTATCACAATCCTTCTGGGCCATGAGTCAGGAACAAACCCCAGAGACCATTCATCAGTGGATGGGTGACTTAGGCTCCCATTTGCCACTAGTACTAGAACAGGTACTCAGGAATGGCGACAGGAAATCCTTCATCGACAGGATCATCTATAATGGACCAATGGGGCTCCACGCCTTCGAGGTCATGGAACAGCAACTCAGGAAGCACCCAGAGAATGCCATCACCCCAAAGGAACTACACCACATACTCCACACATCAGGTGTGGGTGACTACTCCATCAACTGCTCCATCCTCTCTAGTGTAGTCCACGGGGACACACCAGCCACAAGGCGACTCTTCTGTCTACCCGAAGACAGTGATTTCGACCTTAGGCTCTTCTTTTCCTGGGTGAAGACCATCTCATTACTACCCACCAATAGAAGCACCAATGGGCACACAGGAAAATCAGCTGATCCCCGCCTTGTGTCCATCCTCGAAGCCGTCCAAGGAGAAACCACAGAGGGACAGGAGGCTCCCCAGAGGGACCAAGAATCACACCACCATAATAAACCCCAAGAGGACAGGAACAGGGGCAGGAAGGATCAGCCATCCACCGTGGGGGAAGCCTTCATCAATTCCTATAATGACAGAGAGGAATCCATTAGCTCTCGACCCTTAGAATCCCTCTTCATCCATGCCAATGGGCATCAGCCCGGCTTCATGGCGGAACAGGAGGAAGATTCCCTATTGGAAATGTCCGACAGTATTGGAGAAACCACGAAAGCAAGGATCATCCTAAGGGGACTAGAACAGGAAGCCAAGAGGATGGACCAACAGGAGACTATAGACCTAGGCCACGACACGGTACCACCCCTAGAATGGTGGCTCACCCTCAAGGGCTCTAAGGTCTTCAAAAGGAACCAACACCTACTATTCACCAAGAAGGACGTGCAGTGACCGTGAACAGGAAGTCCACACAGTACCATCCCGAGAAAATCAAGAAGAAGTTCATCAGTAAGTACCTCCCCCTGTACCTCATGAGGGACTCTGGAGACCTAGAGGCGAAACAGCTCAACAGCAACCTAGAAAGGGCACTCTACAGCTATTCGTCAAGCGATGACGCCGAGGACACTAAGGAATCCATCAGGACCTTAGGGGACCACCTTCCACTTCAACTAGAGTCATTCATGAAGCATCTCAATGGCCTCCACGCTGACTTCCTCGTACAGCAGGAGCAAGCCTGGCAAGACAGCGACCACCAATCCATGCCACCGGAGAAGCTCCACCACCTACTTCACGACTCTGGGGTCAATGACTTCACCACCAATCTACAGTTTCTCTCAGAGTTACTCGACCACAATTCTAAGGAACTCAAACGATCACAGTCAAGCCCACAACTGTTCGCACTTCCCCCCGGTAGTGGCGGGGACATTGAGCTCTTCCTCTCCTGGATCAATAGCATCTCCTCTACCCCACTGAAAACAGAGCTAGAATACTTTCAAGAGGAGGACAGAAAGAATCACCCCCAGACAGTGGGCCAACGCCTTGTGGAAGACTATGGAGACGATAAGCTTCTCGGGGACTATGCCGTTGAGAAATTTATCAGGACCGTGGCAAGAGAGGACCCGAACATCATTCCCGCTGACCACTTAGAGGGACTAGATACCACACAGGGAGAACTCTGGGAAGCCCACTTCGGAAGCATTATTATAGATGGCATGGAGAAGGAAGCGATGAAGCAAACAATGGACACCGGCCACCCGCTAGATGACACCAAAGATGCTCCATTGGAATGGATCCTCGCCATGAGGGGTTCCACCGTGAGAGAACACAACAGGGGAATCCTTGAAGCTCTCAACGGCGGAGCAACAACTACCGCACCGCAAAGATCAAGCAGGTTACTGCCTTTTGGGTCCCGTTCCCACAAGAGGGACAAACTCACAGACTTCTGCGAAGTGGTTTGATGGAAGAAGCCATTAGTTATAGCATAGTACCATGACAGTGGGAAAACAAGATGAGCCATAACGTCGACCTACCTCTAGATCCTAAAGCCTTAGAGGGGGAGTATATTAAGGCCTTCCTACCTAAATACAGGGAGTTTCTATCTAGCCTCCCCTCTGAAAAGGAAGCCTCATCCTTAGACAAATCTCTTGACAGCGACCTTGAAAGGTGCTACTTTAGTCAGAACAGAAATACTCCCTCAAGCGTCAAGAGAGACCTAGAAGACTATGGTGAGCACCTCCCCCTCTACCTTCACCACAAACTCTGCCTCCACAACAGCCCACTGAAGTACGTGGAAGATTCCAATGGATGGATGCTCACTCGTTTAGAGGACCAGTGGCAGAAGAACGGCAAGTCCGGCACTTCTCCAATGGAGCTCCTCAGTATCCTCACCAACAGCGGCTTCGGGGACCATCCCACCAACGCGTCCGTGCTGTTCCATGGATGCAGAGACAGGGAAGAAATTGCCAGAGATGGCTACAGTATCAATTTCGAGATCGTCTATCCCAACAACTTCGACCTAAAGCTCTTCCTCTCCTGGATCAATCGCATCACCAGTAAGACCGCTGCCTCAGGTGACTGCAGCATCAGGGAGAAGATAGTACAGGACTACTACAACAGTGTCATAGACGAAAGCGAAATCCTCTACAAGGCCATTGGGGAATACCTCAAGGTCACAGCACCGAAAAACAGTCGCCAGGAGAAACTCCACAGGGACTACCTCAAAGAATACAGCATGCAATGCGACCTCGCCGAAATGGAGATCACCCTGCTTGGGGTGGAGGAAGAAGCAAGGAGGATGCTCGCTGAAGAAATGAAGGCCAATGGTTATGACATCTCAAATGGCGACCCCCTTCCCCCACTGGAATGGTGGCTCCACATGAAAGGATCACAGGCCATAATCCACAACAAGGAGCAATTGAGGATGGCTAGAGAAGAGTACCCAGAAGGAACAGACCATGAATGACACTATAGCTAATAGAACAACTTCCTATGACCCGCAACAAATAGAGGAAGACTACATCTCCACATTCCTACCTGCTTACCCTAAGCACCTCGCATTTGTTAAGGAAAAGGGAGAGAAAATAGAAGACAATGATTTCAGCAGTGATCTAGAAAGAAGTATTTTTGCTGAGAAGGGGCTCCTAAACCAGCAGACAGTCCATAAATTCATAGAGGACTACGGGGACCACATCCCACTCTATCTTCACCTAAAAAGACAGGAAAAATTGTTCTTCAATGGAACAGTCCACAACCTCAATAGTAGCGAATTTCTTCTAAGGCGACACATCCAATGGAGGGACAATAGGAACTACAGTTCAAGCCCGGAAAACCTTTTCAGGCTGTTCACCGAAAATGGCACCGGAAACTATGTGGTGAACTTTAACTTAGTCAGCAACTATTCCTTCCCCGTCTACAGAAAAATGTTCAAAAGATTAATCATCCAGCCAGAAAACACCTTTGACATTAATCTCTTTCTTTCCTGGGTTAGGGGACTATCCAAACTAGAAATTGGCACTAAAGAAAATGGTGGCACAAAGACACTAACTGAAGTAATACCTCAAAAGTATTCTAAGATCGAAGATGCTGAGGCCATGTTCCAGTGGATCGTCTCCGAAAACAGGGAGGCCAAGAGTGCTCTGCTTCCTGAGGTGAAGCCCTTCAACAGTACCATGAAGGCAACCGAGTACAAGGCGCAGGCTGAACTGGATACCATCCTTGGTGGACTAGAAATGACTGCTACAGCTCTCCACGAGGAAGAGTTCGAAGACAAGCCAGATAGTAAAATTCCGCTCCAATGGTGGCTAGCACTGAAGGGATCACAGGTCTTCAAAGACAACGGACGAATCATCACAGGATAAGATCCTAAAAATCTCCATCAATAATTTTGTCTGGTGATTGACCTGTATGCCATTGAGAATTGAGATAGGCCATTTTCACAGTAATGGCGCCTTAGGCGCCAAAAAGTACCTAGGTGAACGGGTTATACGAGACTGTAATTTAGCCGTGCAGGAGGCAGTTCCTAGACACAGCCACAGATTTGCTGGCAGTGGGTTGCTAAAAATCTAGTTTAGAGATAGCATAAACCTATGGTAACAGTACTGGATGGGAAGATTCACAAAGGAGACATGTCCCTAGATTCAGTAGCTCTGGAGAGTGAATTCATCGCCACCTTCCTCCCTCTTCACTATTCAGATATGGAACGACTTGGTGAGTCCGGGTCGAAGCACATCAACGATTCTCTCGATAGCGACTTGAAGAAAGCAGTAGCTAAGTCGATTGGGGTGAACACCCAGATGCTTGCTCATCACCATGTGTCCAGCCACCTGTCCTGCTACAGGGACACCCTCCCGCTTTGGATGGAGTACCGCCTCCTCAAGGACGATAAGCACAATAACAACGAAAACGCTCCTGTGGCCTATTTCCTCAATCACTTCGAGACTCCTAGCAATGATGACCTTGAGACCCACAAGAGCAGTATCACCATTGAGAAATTGCATCGCATGCTCCACAAGGATGGCTTCGGGGACTATGTTGTCAACATGGACTACCTTTCTGCCAATCACTTTGTGGCACCTGACAATTATGGCGGGGGGCTCACCATTGGAGAAGACTTCAATGACTTCGACTTGAAGCTACTTACTTCCTGGATCAAGAGGGTGGGAAAGACAGAGCTAAAGAAGCCGTACTTTAAGACTACTATCTCAGAAGCTGTAGTGAATACTTATAGGAGCTTCACTACAGGGCCTGGAGCCATTCAGCAATCGCTTGTGTCAAACCTCATTATTAGTGGTCTCGCAGAAACTCAAGAAAACAACAATGGTGGAGCATCATTGCTAGTCGAGAAGGCCACCGAGAGGGAGATCATCCTGAGGGGGCTCATTGATGAAGCGCAGTTACAGCTCGACAATGAGAACAGAGAATCTGGGCACTCCATTCCCCTAGAGTGGTGGCTCCCCCTCAAGGGCTCTAAACTGCTTGACGGGGAAACAGTTTCACGCCTAAGTACAGGAGGCAGGTCCTAGGCACCATCGCTAGTCAGTCACTAGGTGACAGAAACTGGGCTTTAGGGAATGGCCACAGGACCAGGAAGTTGCCTGTTGTTCACTATAAGTATCATTAGCCAGTTCTACAGACTGTAATCTTATGATACAATGTTATTGCATGAGGAACGCTATAGATGTGAATCTAGAGTATTGACTTTGCTGGTCCATCTTTTGAGGCACCTGGATTAGAACCCAACCTTGCAATAGGGACCAAAATAAAAGTAGACCGCCTATAGGGCGGAGTAGTGGGGTAGTAGTGACCCCAGAGAGATTGATTTATGCTAAATAGATCGATGGCTCAGAAGCCTAGGTAAAGTTGCATTTTATGCAACTCTAGGTAATTATAGCATAAAATTATGGACGATGAAAGCAAAGAGTTGAAAGCCCAAAAAATAGAGAGGGACTTCATTGATGAGTACCTCCCCGTTTATAGGGAATGCTTAAGGGATGGTGATGGACTCCCCCAAGACAAAGACTGCCCCACCATGTACAGTGATCTTGATCGGGCCATTTTTGCTGCGGAAGATGCCTATACCAATAGCTGGACCGATGACGTCAAGAGTAGTTATGGATCCTATCTCCCAGTCTATCTTTACAGTAGGCTTGGAGGCAAAAGAGCTAACGATGCCATCGAGACACTACTCCCCTACATTGACAATGCCCTCGTGAACTATAGTGAACTCAATCCTTCTGAGTCCATAGATTTCTTGAGGACACTCAAAGAAGAAGGATTCAAGAATTTCGAGGCCAATGGGAATTTCCTCAACCACATAGCCACACTGGGGATGGGTCCTTACGAGCAGCTCATAGGGCGCCTCACTGGATTGAATTTCCTTGTCACCAATGGTCCCGACCTAAGTATCCTCATGGACTGGCTAGCCTTCATTAGGAGTCAAAAAATTGAATCAGGGGAAAAGGAGTCCAGAAGCTTCAGGAGAATGGTACAGGAACTAGAGTCTGACCAGGACAATGGACCTAAAGCAGTCCTCCTTGAACTCATCAACTACTACCTCCACTGGCTATTGGAAAACAGTGGGCTAGAAGACAAAGCAAGAGTCAACGGACACTACTTCGTGGAGGACATGCTAAAGGAGATGGAGGATCTCAAAGATCCAGATGGGCTACTCGAGGGAAAGACTTGCTCCCTACTACTATTCTGCATCTTGGAGTATTCGCGACAGCACATGGGGGAACAGCTCAAGGACTTGGGGCTCGCCCATGAGAACACTGCCCCACTCCAGTGGTGGCTCAACTCAAGGGGCTCTCTGCTTCTGGAGGCTTCAAAGGACTATCACCCAAGAGTGAAAGAACTTAAGCGGGAGATCTTCTCTGCTAAGACGGAAGACCATGGCTAATGAGTGAAAAAGAGAAAATCCTTACCCTAGAGGACCTCGAATGGGTGAAGGAAGAGTTCATCTCGAGGCACCTGTGGGAGTACGAGTACAAGATTAGGAAGATGCCACGAAAAGAAGCTAGTTGCTTTGAGCTTAACCTAAAGACTCCTCTTTCAAAGGCCATTAATGTGGTCCATCGACCCGGACTTGATTCACTTGTGTCTTCCATCGAGGAAATGCTTGGGGAGCACATGCTGATCTACTTAAAAGCGCTTCTTGAGTTGGAGGATCATCAAAGCGGCGGTTTTAGTTCCACCAGGGATGAAATTCGTGAGGTACTCTCCAAGAGGCAGTTGAGGTGGTCCACGGAGAAAGACCTGCCCCCAGAAGACCTATTGAACCTACTGAACAACAGCGGAACCGGTGGGGTTGCCACCAATCTACAAGTGATCTCCTGCGTTTCCAGAATGCCACTACCTGGCCATACACAGAGTATCTGGGGGAACACTGGTCCCAGCCTCAGTACCATCGTTTACAAGCCCATTGACCTAAGGCTCTTCCTAGACTGGGTGGAGAACACTTTAGCCATTGTGGTGCCTAATGGGAGTGCCCCCTCCCGGAAGGATCTCAAGCAGAACAGTCAGATCAAGAAACTTTATCCCGCCATCGCCAATTGCCACCCACTCACAGAGGAATTGCTAATCTTTGAGCTCATGGAAATTCACATGGGTCAGCATGGGGACAACAGTACCTCCACACCACCCTGGAGGGTCAACCGCACCGCTGAACGAATGGCCATCTACTATGACCCCAAGGGAGACGTAGGAAGGTCCATAGAAACCAGCTCGAAGCTAGTGAAGATACTTCTTGAGCATGCCTCCAAGCAAGCACAGAAAGATGGAATCCCACTGGAATGGTACCTCAATAGTAAGGGCTCGGGGCTACTCGAAGCGGCGAAGGCACTTGAGCTGTATTAGCACCTAAGGAGCCTCAAGATCACTAAAAATGGAGCTCCTCAAGACAGCTTAAAACAGGGCTATAAGTTGCCTATTTGAGTGGTGGTACTGTGTGCCATTGAGATAGGCCAATTCCCCAGTAATGGCACCTTAGAAACCGAAAAGTGCCTAGGTGAACGGGTATGCGAGACTGTAATTTAGGCGGTCTTAGGCCAGGTCCTAGGTGCCAGATCATCCATTAAGAAAAGGTTGCTAAAAGACTACTTTAGGTATAAAATTCAATTCATGGGATCAGCACAGGACTCGAGTATTCGAGGGATAAACATGACGTTAGATCCTGAGATACTGCAGAAAGAGTACATCGACACCTTCCTGCCTGGCTACAGGGAGTTCCTAGAGAACGACCTCACTGAGGAAGCGGCCAAGGAGCTCGACAAACACCTTTCCACTGACCTCAAAAGGGCCTACGCCGCAGAGTCCCGACAGCCAGAAAGTATTGACGTGAAGATGGGCCTTGAGAGATTCGGGGAGCACCTACCCATCTACCTCCACCACCAGCTATCCCGCTACAACAGTTCCTTGAGGAACTCTAACTGTGACAATGTTTGGTTTGTGACAGGTCAGGAACAGCAGTGGCGGATTACTAATAGGGGAAGCATTCCTCCTGAAGAGCTCCTCAGGATCCTCACCACGAGCGGGGTGGGGGACCACCTCACCAATAGCAGTCTTCTCTTCTACTCTTCCATCACAGACAACGAAATCAAGTACTTGAGAAAAGACATCAGTACTAAATTCGAGTTCGTCGGTTGCAGCCGCCTGTTTTTCGTATAAGTCGATATAATCATCTCAAATATAACATAGATGAATTGAGGAGTCAAGAGTGGAGTACTTAAAACCTAAAGATGTAGCTAAGCAGCTGCGGGTAGTACCTCAAACTGTGAAGCAGTACTCGATGCAAGGAAAATTGGACTGTGAGTTCACCCCAGGCGGGCACAGGGTATACACCCAGAAGCAAGTTGATGATTTCAAGCGCAAGTACATGGGACAGGACATTCCTGAGGAGAAAATCACCTGCTTCTACGCAAGGTCCTCCAGTGGGGACAAGGAACTCATCCAATCACAGCTTGAAAAGCTTCACTCAGTCTACGGTGATCCTGATTTCGAGATCAGGGACACCGGCTCAGGACTAAACGAGAAGAGAAAAGGACTAGAACGGCTCTACAAGCTAGCCGACAATAGGTCTATCACTGATCTGTACTTCACTTCCAAGGAGCGCCTTGCCCGTTTCGGCTACAGCTACATCGAGCGCTATCTGAACGACAAGGGGGTCACCCTTCACTATCTCAAAGACCAAAAAGACCTGTCTCCAGAGGAGGAGATGACTGAAGACTTAATGGCCATCATGGCATCCTTCAGTGGAAAATTCAATGGCTTCAAGTCAGTGGCTAACAGGCGTGCTGTGATCGAGGGAGCCAAGAATGAAAACCCATAAGTCTATTATCCTCGTGCCCAGGAGGGCCTATAGCGTCTACAAAGGTGAGCGTGTAGACCTCATCCCACTAAACCCTGAACTTGCCACCCTAAAGGCTGTAATTGAGGAAATCACAAAAGAAGCTAATAGGGTAATAGCAAAACAAGGTCCTGTTCTCAAAAAGAGAATTAGGAATGGCTACAAAAAGATAAAAGCTGAAGAGATACAGAGTTATCCAAGCAAAGCAGCTCCGAAAATAGGCATGCGGATCAATAAGATGCCTCATCTTAATGTACATTCAATGATCGAGTACATGGTATCTCAAAAAGTAGTCGACTCACTTAAATCCCATAACAAGCTAGAGGATCTACACCAAGAAAATCTTGGACTTCCAAGCACAGGACTCAGCGTAGACCTTTCAGTAACAAATAGGGCCTATTCATCTATGATGAGGGAAAGTGATAAGCTTTATCTTGAGACATACGTGAAGGATCACAGGGTGATCTTCGAGTTCAATCTTCCTGAACAGGCATTAGCGGCCAAGAAAATCTGTAAGCCAGTCATAAGGATAGACAAAGAAGATAGAATCAAGTTCAATTTTCCTCTAGAGCAAAACACAGATCTTGTATCTATTTCAGATGAATATGTTATCGGAATAGATCTAGGAGTCACAGATCCCATCGCATGGAGCGTCTATGACATAACCAAAAACAAGGCGGTGGAATCTGGTATGTTGCCCGTGACACTCAAGAAACTAGATAGTAAGAAGAAGAGGATCATCAAAGAACTGGGAGAAATGAAGCTCAAGGGTTTGAAGGGAACTCCCGCTTGGAAGGATAGGACTAAAAAGATCACTGCTATCAAGAAGGAACTAGCAAGAGGCACAGGGGTGTTCATTGCTGACCTGAGTAAGGATTACGGCAATGCAGTGGTAATCCTCGAAGACCTAACTCACATGAAGAACAGCAATACTTATGTGGCAAAGTGGGAGAGAGGACTCTACCAGGAGTGGATCACTGAAAAAATCAAGGACATTGGCATGGTGCCAGTCTACCATGTCAATCCTGCCTTTACTTCTCAGGATTGCTCTGAATGTGGATACAGATCTAATTGTTTCAGCGGAAGGATCTTCGTCTGTACTAAATGTGGTCACAAAGATAATAGGGACATCAATGCCTCCACTAACATAGCTAAAAGAGGGGCACCTCTAGCTATAAAGACAGCTGCCACAAGAAAAGCAAAATTTAAGTGATATAGTCAAACTGCGTACTTCATGGATGGGGAAGCCCATCACACGGTCCATGTTGCTGGTTTGCCAGTAGACCCCTAGAGGGCTCACGCGCTATACGTTTTTAACGATTATAGCAGACCGTCTACCCCAATGACTTTGACATGGAGCTTTTCCTGTCTTGGATCAAGCGCATTAGTTCCTGCCCCACCAAAGATGGTGATGGCACCATTGGAGAATGGGTGGTCAAGTCTCATCACAAGTCTGAGCTCGAAGAAACCGTAATCTTCAACAGGATGGTCGGGGAGTACCTCAAGTCCACGAAGCCCGCTGCAAGAAGGATCTTCAAGGAAGATAACTGGAAGGCCAACATGGGGCGAGATCTACTTCTCCTCAAGACTATTATAGAGGGACTAGAAGAGGAAGCTCTCTTGATGCTAAAAAGAGAAATGGGTCAAGAAGCTGCCAACAGTGAGGAGGACCTTGACCTACCACCCATGGAGTGGTGGCTCTCCATGAAGGGCTCCAGAGTTATCCCCCACAACAGGGAAATCATCAAGAAGTTCACTGAACACTACCACGAGGAGGTTTTTAATTGAGGAGAAGTACAAAAGTAGCCACTGCGACCTATGATCCGCAGAGGATCGAGGAGGCCTTCGTCAAGAAGTACCTTCCCCGATACAGGGCCATGGTCGAAGATGAGATCGAGAGGGTAAGATACTTCGGAAAACTTTATTCTCTTGATAGTGACATCAAACGGGCCCTCTACGTGGCTGAGTCTATTCAAGAGCCACGTCAGATCAGTGAGCTTGTTGAAGGGCTCGGCAATCACCTTCCCATTTATCTTGAGCAGTTTCTGGAAGTGAGCGACATAGCCAACCACATGGTATTGAGGCAGATTTATCTCTTCCTTAGGCATCAGGAAAAGTCTTTCCAGGACAGCGGGTTCAACAGTATTGGCCCAGATAGGCTCTATCGTCTATTGAGGAGTTCAGGCTTTGAGGACATTCCCACCAATTTAGTTCTATTGGGACAGGAAACCGTTCCAGAGGAATGGGGAAATCCCAATTCCTTCAAGCTATTACTTCCCTGCGACAGTGACCTGGAGCTCTATCTCTCCTGGATCAAGTCCATCGGCAGGACCACACTCAGGAAGTCTCTCCTAACGTTCACAGGAAGTGCCCCTAGGACTGCCGCCCAAAAAGTGGTCAAAGAAAGCAGGAACGGAAGGATTCAAGGATCAGTGCTTGTGGCCCTCACTAAGGTCATTAGGGACAATCCAGTCTCCCGAGAAGCCAACGGGTCCATCTATTCAAAGGACCTTAACACCTACGATGATGCTCACAAGGGACTCGTTGTGGTGGAGGGCCTAGTGAGAGAGTCAAAGAGGCTTATCAAGGCTGAACTACTGTCCAGCGGCAGTCCAGAAGCCAAGGACCAGGACATTCCACTCGAATGGTGGCTTCAAATGAGGGGATCGCGGATCTTACAGGACAATCTGCCGCTGATCAGGAAAAACATCAAGAAAATAGAACCTATCGAAAAGCCTACAGATGGGGTCAGGTAAGGTCATAGCTCACCGTGAACAGTACCATCTTAAACTTATTGAGCAGTGCTTTGTGGATAATTACAGTGACGGGCCGTAGCGCACTTCAAGTCCCTCAGTGAAGAGGAACAGAAATAGTACCGCGAGGAATTCCCTACTGAAGCAAAAATGATGCTCGCTCTAAAGGAAGATGAATAGCAGCTCTTGAAGCGCTTAGGTGGCATACGGCTGACTACACGGATCGGAACCAAGGAGCCGCGTGCAATGTAGACAATAGTGCCATTTCCCTAGAGTGGTGGCTCGACATGAATGGATCGAAATTTTCATCAACTGCAGACAAATAGTGTAGGATAGAACTCATGAACGGTGAGAATAGCTACAGTGCAAATAGATATTTTGGAGGAGGCGGTTCTCTAGATGAGCACACAATAGAGTCCATCAAATCACTGTTCATTCGACAGTTCCTGCCATCTTACAAAGGCGGGCTATTTCCCGAGTCCTGGCTTTTCAACCCGCCAATAGAGGATTTAGACAAAGCTATCTCAGGAGTTATCGGGTCCACCAACCTGCAACTCGTCAATGAAGTCAAGAAAGAACTTGGGGATTATCTCTGGCTCTACCTCCACTACTGTAGTTTGAACAAATCCGCCAGTGATGCACTTATCGGCTTCGAGATCCGGGAACTTCTCTTCAAAATCAACAAATTATGGCTCGAGGGAGAGATCGACTTCTCTCCGAGCTCACTCCATTCACTTCTCTCCAATAGCGGTTTTGGGGACTATCGCGTCAACGTGGAGATTCTATCTCTCGTGGTGGGGAGTAATAGGATCCACAACAAGTACGGGTTCTTCATGGATAACTTCTCTGCATTCGACATTAAATTCTTCCTGGACTGGATCTGCACAATTGGATCGAGTGAGGATCGCCTCGGGAGCAGTGTGATCGAAACAGTCACCAGCCATTATGCTGGTGGAATGGATGCTGCGGATGGGGTACTTAAGGAGTTCATTCTTGAAGCTGGATGGATTGGGGCCCTAAAAATCAATAGAGATGAACTAGAAAAACTACAGAAGGATTCTGATGAGGACTCCAAGTCAGCTGAGAAGCGGATCATCCTCAAGGAACTCAAGGAACATGCTCGTGATCAGTCAAAGAGGTGCCTAGAAACAGACAGATCAAGAAACAGTAGCTCAATTCCTCCAGAATGGTGGCTTAATCTCAATGGGTCACGGCTGTTTGCTGTGAGAGGTGAAAACGTTTAGTATGGAAGCTATTGACGACAAGGGAGTAGCATTGGGGACTACTGATGTGGAGGCACCGATTGAGAGTGGTCCCCTTGACCCCAATATAGCAGAAGCTATTGAGTCTGCCTTTATTGATCGTTTCAAGGATCGCTATGTGGATCACTTCAGTCGTTTTAAGGGCAACAAGGGGGGATTCCTAAAGCTAGAAGGCGAACTTTACCAGGCCGTCGCTGGAGCATCGGGAATACTGGACATCAGTACCATCCTGGGATTCGAGGATAGGCTCGGAGACTTCATGCCTCTTTGGCTCAATTATGCCATCAAGAAGACTTCCCACAAGGTCTCCTATCCAAGCATTAGGGTCGAAGATCTCTTTATTGCCATGAATAATAGGTGGACCAATAGTCAGCCTAGTTTCTCTCCGAATGAACTCCATTGGTTTCTTCAAGAAGAAGGCTTCAAGGATTACTGCGTCAACAGTGAATTCCTTGCGCTGATTGATCTAAGTAGTCATGGCCACAACGACGGCGGCTTCTATCTCAAGGATTTCTCTGTCTTTGACACTAAGTTGCTCTTCAATTGGATTAGCACCATCGGTTCCCATGAGGACAAGTCAGGCAAGACCATTTTGGAGGACATGAGAAATCAGTATGAGGACAACTTGTACGCCACTGATGAACTACTTGGGGACATAATAGTCAGGGGGGCCGAGGCTGGATCTCTATCAGTGGACGAAGACGATCTCATGGAGATCAATAGGGCCTTCAGCGATCTCGCAAAGGTATCAGAGAGGCATGTCACCATCAAGGCCCTAAAGTACCATGCCGCGAAGTACCTAGAGGATCATCCAGAAAACATGGTTGGCACAGGCAGCTCTCCTGTTAATCTGGAGTGGTGGCTTTCCATGAAAGGATCAAAAATCTTCCAAGAGAACCAATAGGAACAGAACATGAAGACCCATCCTCAGCAAAAGGTGATTCTCCTCAAGGACATAGAGGACACCTTCATCAGCCGCTACCTTTTTCAGTACGAGCCCTTCGTGAAAACCCTCAAGAAGAACAGCATGCTCTCCTTGGAAACCAGAATGGAGAGCAACTTGGACAAGGCCATTATTGGGGCCTTGCAAGATGAAGCCACCCATGGTGTTCCATCCATGTGCGGGATCTATCTTCCCATTTGGCTCAACTACTTCATGCTTGCCGAAAACGACAGGCCGGGCGGTCCAAGCGAAATAGATTTGTCAGCCTTGAGCAGTGCCCTAAATAGCATCAGTAGGCATCAAGTCCAAGGACATGAAGGGGAGGCCCACCTGTCTCCTGAAAGACTTCACCAGTTACTCTCTATGAGTGGAAGTGGGGACTATCTTCTCAATTGCGACCTCTTGGTGGTACTCAACAGTCAGTCCAATGGCAGAATCACCAGTAAGTCAGATAGGGGCCTGGGGCTCCTCTTGGAAAACAGTCACGACCTAGAGCTCTTCCTAAAGTGGATCGAGAACACTGTTATTGCTCTAAAGTCAATCGACAGAACAGCTAGCCACCTTGAACTTAGCGGTGACAATAGCTACCTGAAGAGTTTCGTGGGCGGTGCACCTGAAATGCAAGCGCTCATGATTTTTCTACAGGGCAACTGTGTGACGGGAAGCTACAGGAAGTCTGAGTCTTTCCTCAATGGATTAGTACAGTTTCAGGAGAGCATCAATAATCTGAATAAACAGGATAGGGGAGAAATCCTAAGGGGAATCTTTTTTCAGGGAGAGAACATCGTGCTTGACCAATTCCAGGAGCTTGTGAATCTCCCTGTCAAGGAATCCTGCTTGTCTTCTAATAGCACAAAGGCAAGAAGTCTTCTTGTGGACTATCTTCTTGAAGATGCTAAAAATGAAGCCAGGAACCTAGAGCTTCCCCTAGAATGGTACTTGGGACTCAAGGGATCAAGATTGCTTGAGGCGAAGGAGAAACTCAATGGGTAGAGTCTCAATCTATGACCCCAATAGGATGGCTGAGATCTTCACTGAGCGATTATTCCAGGAGCACAACTCATGGTACGGCCAGGAAGCAGAGACGGGGTAAGAGCTCTACGGAGTTCCATTGAACAAGCTCAATCGTGCCATAACCGTCGAGGTTGGCATCGAGTCAAAACTTATTGAGACTTTTGGGGATTATTTCCCTCTCTATCTTCACTATGTGAATGAGCGTATGGCAGTGAACGCCGACGAGGAAACCTTTGGGTCCACCTACACCTTCTTCCTCACCTTCATCAACAGAGCATGGAAGGAAGGGAATGGTGTTGTTCCATCACCTGAAGAGCTCTTTAGCCTATTCACCGACAGTGGGGTTAGGGACTACGGCAGCAACTGTAGACTTATCTTCCTTACAGCTCAGTACGAAGGGAGGCGCCATGGGGAAAAGAATTTCAGATTGCCATTGAATAGGTATGACCTGGGGCTCTTCATGGGCCTACTCAAGAGACTCACCTCCAAGAAGGGAGGAACAATACGGGCCAGATGGGCAGAAGACCTCATCAGGAACTACAGGCGAGGGGATATTCCCGCCCCCAATCTCCTTAGGTCGATCATCAAGGGGGCCAGCAGGACTGGAGTCAGTTCCCTTAGCGACAAGGACAAAAGGGGCCTTTCCTCCAAGAACTATGAAATTTCATCAGGGACGGAAGCAAGGGTACTCCTTAGGGGAATGCTTCAAATGACCCGAGAGGACATGGAGAGGGAACTCCCTGAAAACGACGGTGCCCACAATAGTCAGCCCCTCGAGTGGTGGCTTTCATTCAATGGTTCCACCGTACTCAAGGTTAATAGTCAGATCGCTAATGAGATCCTGAGGTGATTCACCATTGGTCTACTTACAGAAAATAGTTTAAGATAGCATTATGAGTACTGCCCAGACCAGGAAGAAACTGCCCTATGACCCCGAGGCCATTGAGCAATCTTTCATCGGTGAGTATCTCCCCAAATACCATAAACGCTATGGCGCGAGGAGCGTCTTCCTGAAAAATTCCATCGCCCCGAAGACTGACCTTGAGAAGGCCCTCTTCATGGCTGGTGGAATTGACCCGAAAGAAACTATCAATGGGCTTGGAGATCACCTACCTTTGTGGATGAGCTACGCCATTGGGGGAGTAAGAGGCAGAAAGTTCCACGGAGTTCTATTGCACCTAAAGGCGCAGGAGAAGCAGTGGCAGGAGAGTCACCAAGCAAGCATGTCTCCAGCTGAGTATCACGAAGTCCTGTCCAATAGTGGTACAGGAGACTACAAGCTCAATCTCTCACTAGTGGTCCTCCATTCCTTCACTGACACCCCCAAAACCACCAACAAGTTCGGAATTAGGATCCCCAATGATTTTGATGTGAAGCTCTTCCTGCGGTGGATGGCCCATCTGTCCAAGGAGTTAGACAGTGTCGCTGAGGCAACAGACAGCTTGCGGAGCCCCACCGAGATGCTGGCTCTCCATCACAAAGTGAACGACATGGACCTCAAAGAAATCTTCATGACTCTCATGGGTACATGGTACTCAACGGAGAAGGCTGCCGAGGGTCCTATGGGGGATCTAACCTCAAAGAGATCCTATGCTGGTGGATGGGCGAAAAGAGGGGTAGACCTGAAGACCCTCGAAGGACTCAAGGAGCAAGCTAAGCGTGACTGTGCCAATCCTTCAGGTGGCGGTGAAGCCATTCCCCTCGACTGGTGGCTAGAGATGAATGGCTCTAGGGTCTTCAAAGACAACGAGTACCTTAAGGGACTATAGGAGTTAAATTGAAAAAAGAACCTACCCATAATGGAACAAAGTACTCTCCTGACGAGATAGGTAAGGAGTTCGTAAGACTTTTCCTAAATGGCTTTGAAGCTTACAAAAAGTCTCTAGACTCGCAAGGAAAAAATTACTTTAAAGGGAGGGAGTGTAGCTATCTAGAGAAGAGCATTGCGTCTTCCGAAGGGCTCAGTACTCCTGAAGTAGTGGAAATCTTTATGGAAGACCATGGCGACCATCTGCCCCTTTTAATGCACTTAAGAAGCACTGCAAAAATCAAGGGGTACGGTCTCTATAGTCACGCCTCCGAGGATTTTCTTATGAATCGGCAAGAACTCTTGATGGAAACCAAGAAAGAAGATTTTGATCCAGAAAACCTCTTCAGAATGCTTAGTGAAAACGGAACTAAAGACTACGTCATTAATCTCAGCATACTGGGGTACTATTGCGTCAAGCCAGAAAATAGAGATTTCGTGCAGGTTGTTTTTAGTCCCGAGAGCAATTACGATCTGAGACTTTTTCTTTCACTGGTAGAGAGACTACTGCAAGTAGAAGTACCACAAGAAAATGGGAGAACTGTTCCTTTTGAGTCAATACTCGAAGACGAGTACAAAGACGCTAACTGCTTAGGAAACATTTTTCTTCATAAACTCATCAAGACCAACCTAGAGCAAAAAAGTGGAAACCTTTCTGTGATAAACCACAAGCAAAAACAAAAGTACAAACACACCGAATTGGAAGTCTCTCTATTCAATGGGCTTAAACAGGAAGCATTGCGAGACCTATCAGATAATTTCAGGTATGACCCAACTAGAAAGCCACCGCTCGACTGGTGGCTAGAGATGAATGGTTCTAGGGTATTCAAGGATAACGCGCACCTCAACAACCTATGATCTTCAACTGATCTTCGAAAGGTAACTTAGCAGAGACTCTCAGTACTAAAACTGCGTCTTACTGGACAGCTTAAAACAGGTCTACAAGGCGCCTATTTGAGTGGTGGTCTTACAGGATAATGAGATAGGCACCTCAAAACCTTAATACCGTTTAGACGCCAAAAAGTACCTAGGTGAACGGGTATGCGAGACTGTAATTTAGATACGCTTAGGCCAGGTCCTAGGTGCTCATTCAGGAAAGTTGACTCCCTGTGAATAGATCCTTTTGAGACCTAAACTATATGGCAGACTATTATGTAGGATGGAATTTATGAGTGACACACCAGATGAGCTTGTCTATGATCCTGATCTCATCAAGAGTGCCTTTATGGACAGGTACAGCCCAGGTGATGAATCCCTAATGAGGTCCACCTATGGGGAAGATTTCCTTGAAAATGGCGATGAAGGAATAAGTGATCTAGAGAAGGCCATATTGGTTTGCGACGATGAAATCAGACTTCCGGAGGTACAGGCTTGGGCTGAAGCACTTGGGAGCCACTTGCCCATTTGGCTCAATTATAGGCTACTTGGTGGGGAGCAGTCACTGTCGGACATGGAGTACCATCTCAGGCGCTGGGAAAGTCTGTATCAGTCAGATTCCCGATGGGGGATTACTCCTGAGTATCTCTTCAAGTTGCTTTCCAATAGCGGCTTCGGGAACTTCGTCTTTAATCTTGATCTTGTTGAGGGTCTCAGCTTTATCAGAAAGCCCAAAACAAGATTCGGCAATGTTTCCTTTGGGCTGTTCTACAGGAATAGTGTGGATCTTGTGCACTTCTTCAATTGGCTCGACTTTCTAGAGGAAAAGTGCACGATTAGTGGGGACAAACAGTACTGTACCCTCAAACAGGAGGCCCTCACTGGAAATTACGTTAACGAAGAGAAGGCTATAACCACCTTGATTCCGTGCTATTTCAGAGAAAAACTAAGAGACAGCAATCCGGGAGACAGGGAAGATAGCGACATCAACTTGCGAATTGCCCTAAGTCTGGTAGATATAGGTGGCAGTAGATCTTTCTACGAGAACGTCTCCATTATGCTTGTGGAATCCATCCTTGATTTCCTAGATGGGAATGCACCTACGGAGAATGGCAGAATTCCCGTTGAATGGTACCTTAGCGCGGTAGGCTCTAGCATCCTTGAAGATCTCGAGGGGCACAAAAGAAATCTAGAAAGGCTCAAAAGGGAACTTGCTAGGGAGGGAATCTCAAAAGAGGAGGACCTCTACTGAGTCAGCTTCGTCGAGACTTTAGGACGATGGCGCCTAAAGTGCTTTTCGGGTAGAGTTCATTCCATGAAAAGTCTCGAAGTCGCCACAGTCTATGACCCTGAGAAGATCGAGCGAGACTTCATCTCTAAATTCCTTCCCGAGTACCAAGTCTACATAAATTCCATCTTCTACGGCTTCGATGAAGAACCTGAGGACGACAGTGGATGCACTGACCTCAAGAAAGCCATGGTGGCTGCAAGCAAGAACTCCAGCATTTTCCTACTTAACCTAGAGTACAACGGTCTCCACGAATACCTCCCCATTTGGCTTCACTATGCCACAACAGGAGGAGAAGGTTCCTTCTTCAATTTCCAGTCCATTCTCTCGAAATGGGCAGAATCCTACACCTCTGGTAGAGGTGAATGGGTACTTTCACCTGAGGAGACCTTCATGGTACTTTCAAACGGGGGTGTTGGTGACCTTAGGGTCAATTTTTCTTTAGTCAAGAGCATCAGCAGTATGGGGTCCCCTAATTTCTATTTCGCCGATGAGGTAGACACCATCAGTTTCTTCAGGAAAAATAGCGGGGACTTCCTCCATCTTCTCGAATGGTTAGGGGAAGTGAACCGCATTGGTGAAGCCAACAGAGACATGGACTACCTAAAAGTCAAGAAGAAGTGCCTAGAAATTCAGAGTAACGCTGAGTACAACGACACTATCAGCACCCTACTAGAGACTTACCTTCGCCACAAGTTCATTAGTAGCGACTTGAGTGAAGACGAGAAGAGCAAGGCGAGAAAGGCCATCTCCAAGAATCTCATTCCCTTCGAGAACGATGATCTAAATTTGCCCATTTCAGCTCTATTGATTTCATCTATCTTCGATAAGGCCAAGGAAGGAGCTCTCAAAGACAACAGCTCTGTACCCCTAGAGTGGTACTTCAACATGACGGGCTCTAGTCTATTGAAGCAAACAGAGAGATACAGTAGGGAAATTGAGGAAGCCTGGAAGAAGGCACTACTAGGTTTCCCCAATGGATAAAACTATCTTCCTCTCTGTTTCTATGGCGCCTTCAATTAGAAAGAACATTATTTCTTAGAAGTTCTTTTCTCCAGAGTAGATCAATAAGCAAGGACAGGAACAGTGAGGGGTGAGATTCCTGCCTTTGCACAAGGTGCCTAATCTAAGACAATGGTGTAGGATGGAACTATGAAAAGAAAGATTCCTCCATACGATCCTGATAAGATCCTCAGAGACTTCATCTCTAGGTACCTCCCCATTTACGAGAATAATTACAGGGACGAAGCCTACGAGAACCCTAATGAGTTACTCGACCAATACCTGACGACTGATCTCCTCAAGGCCATGTATCAGGCAAACAAAGACGTGGACCACCCAGAAGACATCGTCACCATCAGGGAGGAACTTGGGGACCACCTACCTCTTGCTGTACTCTCAGGAGAAGGATGGTATGGCTACATGAACAGCTACTTGCTCATGAGGGCCCGGGAAGCACAATGGAGGAAAGAGAAGGATCTGTCTCCAGAAGAATTTTATGGGATCCTCTCAAGGAGTGGACTAGGGGACTTCAAAAGCTCTCTTTCTTTTCTCAAATTCTGTGCCACTATCTCCAATAAGCTATCTGGGGTCATGGACGACGACACGGGATTTCATTTCCTCGTGAAAAATAGGCACGACTTCGAGCTCTTCATGAGGTGGCTGGAAAGCACCAAGGAGAAATCCATTGAAGACGAAGTTAAGGTTGCCAACCTGTTTGGCGATGACAGTATCTCAAAAAGCTACTTCCTTGAGGAGCTTCTAGAGGGCCATTTCGGTAATTCCTACTACATTTTCCTGATGGCCATGGATAAAGACACTGTACCCCATAGCTACGAGGTTCTATTGCTTATGGCGCTTACCGACTTCAGGAGGCAGGAACTAGAAGCCAGAGGCAATCCTGAAGAGCTCCCCTTTGAATGGCTACTCAGCATGGAAGGATCGAGCCTACCTAAACAGCTAGCGATCTACAGCAAGCAAATCAGTAAGACCAGAGAGATAGCAGGAAGGATCAATCGTGACAGAAAGCCTCGAAAACTTAAGCTACGACCCTAAGAAGATAGAGGAGGACTTCATCAAGAGGTTCTTACCTCTATACTATGAAGAGCTAAAAAAGTTCGAGGACCCAGAGGAAGTGGATGCTATTGAGAAAAGCCTGAGCACAGACCTACTCAAGGCCATCTATGCATCAGAAGATTTTTATCTTGATGGTTCTGAAGGCATTGAATACGCTCTAAGGTTAGTAGAAGATTTCGGTGAGTACCTATTTCCCTACCTTTACTTCAAATCAGAGAATAGCTGTCTAGGTGGATTTGAACTTCATAGGTTCTTGAGAGAGCTAAATAGTGCCTATAAGCAGAGTCGAGGGTCAACTGTTGCCCCTGAAGAGCTCTTTCGTTTATTCAAGGATAGCGGCTTAGGGGACTACTCGTTGAACTTCCACACAGTGAGGTATGTGGTGAAGATTCTTGGTTCCTATAAGAATGGAGACACACCAATGGGTTTCCTAAACAGGAACAGAATAGATTTTAGCCTACTGTCCTTATGGATGAAAGATGCTAGACTAAGATTATCCAGCAAGAAACTAGACATTGAGTATTTCATGGAGGAAGACGGGACTTTCTATCAATTTTATGTGACAAGGAAATTACTTGAAGCTTATTATGGAATCGACTTACAGAAGCTCACTTCTGGATTGACAGCTATAAAGTCTGATGAACTAGAAATGCTACTGATCCTCGAGGGAATGGTGGACCTTGTAGACCGAAAACCTGAACTCATTGGCATGGGGTACCACAAGGGACTGCCAGTTGACTGGTTGCTGTCAAGTCAGGGATCAGGTATTCCCGGAAGACTGGATGGCTTCCGAGCCGCAGTTCCTGTTGGCCTCAGGAAGGCAGCTGGATTGGCCAAGATTTCAAAGTAAGATTTTCCCATGAGCACCCAAGATGAAGAACCATTGGTTTATGATCCAGAGAGGATCAAGGAGAAATTCGTCGAGCATTTTTCCGGTGGCCATTATAGTGGCCTTAGAAGCCTAGACAAGGCCCTTGAGGAATTTCTTTATCAGTCCCACAGCAACAGCTCACTTCAGGAACTCAAGGGTCTTGGGGATCACTTGCCGATCTATCTCGAATACGCGCTCTATGAGAAGGAAGAGTACCGACTGGTGGGTGTGAGGCCCCTCAGTGAGCGTGAGGAATGCACTGGTACTGATGGTCACGAAATCACGGCGGAATTCCTCTACGCCATGATCCACAGAGGTGGTATCGGGGACTACAACACCAACATGGAACTTCTCAGCCATGCTTGCAGGATGCATCTCTTTGACCTCAAAAACGACTTTGATCTTCTTCTGTTCTTCAACTGGCTGGCTGAAATAAGTTCCATAGGTGGGCTTTGGGTTCCTGTGAGGGGAGCACCAAAAGGCACATTCGAGAACAAGGAAGTCCTCAAAGGAAACATAGACGTCGAGTGGAGGACCATAGAGGACCTCATTATTGAAATGGGGACAGAGTACTCTTCTGCTGAGATGCTCATGTGCTCACTCATAGGAGCCTACTACTCCCACAAAGAACCCAAGCTCTCCGCCATCGACTGGGAGGAACTATCCTCTGGCAATTCCGTTCTCTATTGGTCATTCCTGAAGAATCTCCCTAATCCTCAACTTGCCCTTGTACTCATAGGTCTCAAGGACATGGCCATCGAGAAGTTTCAGGAGGAGGTCACACAGGAGAATCCCATCCCCCTGGACTGGTGGCTGTCCCTCAAGGGGTCAGGCATTCCTGAGATGGAGGAAGAGCTAAGACTGCTCCTCAGTGAATGCAGGACCATCCTCGACCACTACAGCAGTCAGGACTTCAGATTGGTGAAATCCCACAAGGCAGTGTAGGATGGTCCCATGAACGTTGCGGAAGAGATCACAGTAGCTTACAACCCCAAGAAGATCACGGAAGACTTCAAAAGGTGGTTCCTTGGGAATTTCTGTAGCGAAGAAGACTACAGTAAACATTAGTTATATCAAATGATAACACTAACTTTGTGGACATTATGACTGTTGGTACTTCAACCTCTAGGAGGTCACAGTCCGTCTCACCGGAGCAACTGCTGGCCCCGCTATCCGTAGTCCATAAATGGCGTTCTGGATTACTTTTCTGATGATATTATAGGAACCGTTCACGTCTGCGTTTACCTTGAGTCCGCTCTTAGTTTTGTAGAGCCCCCTTTTGACTCGGGTTCCTGAGAACTTTTGTTTCCCGTTGACCATGCCATGTGATGGTAGGTGGTCCCTATCCCAGAAGGAAGATTTAGACGTGTAGGATTCCTCAGTGAGGATTACTTTGATCCCCACCCTTTCTGCCTTGTACTTGACGATTTCAATGAAGCGTGCATGTGGTATTTGGGTGAAATTCTGGTTTGTCTTCGGTCCAAGTCTCATGCTTTGCTTCCAGTTGATGTTCTTGCCTATGACGAGGCAGTGACAGTCAGAAGAAGCTAAATAGTTCACGAGGTCAGAACTGATGGCTTGGATTTCATGCTGTATTTTCCTGTTGCGCTTTTCAGTGATTCGCTTGATCTTCTTGCTTGTTTTCACCCCCTTCGGAAGGAAAGATTTAGTCCTAGCCACATTCTTGTTGTACTCCTGATTAATGGCTTTTAGCTTCTTGCCACTGTACAAGATAGGAGTCGACCCGCCTGTCAAGGTGAGTGCAGCTAGATTGTTCAATCCAATGTCGATACCTGCATAGACACCTTTGTCGTTTCTTGGCGCTGATTCCTTGACTGTGTAGACAGCTTCAATCACATAATGATTATTCTTAGGCACCACCCTGAACATCTCAATGTCAGGTCTTGTTGCTAGAATTTTCAGGTTTAGATCTCTTGGGGAAATGGTGTATTCCCAGAGACCCTGTTTGACCTGCATAACCTTACCTGAGACACTGTCCTTCGGGAAAATGACAACAGATCTTCCGTCTTTCTTCTTGTACTTAGGGAGTTTCACAGGCTTACTGTAATTACCTTGCTTTTTGAGCTGCAATAGCCTAAAGAAGGAAGTGTAAGCTTCTCCCACTAATTTTATGGTCTGCTTAGAGATCTTCC
>JARPRK010171708.1:0-11818 GCA_031763565.1 Amazona festiva | reverse complement strand
ACTTACTGTTATTTTCTGTCAGTAGTAGTAATTTGATTTCTTCTTAAACGTATGTTGCAAGGACAGAGCAGAGTAATAAACTAGGAATAGGCAAAACTAAAGAGCAGTTAGATTAACTGTCATGCTTTATAGCAACTGTTGAATAAATCAACAAAACTTGTACTAAACCTTCATTTGTTTTTGCTTCCCAATAGAGAGTATGTAGCTATGGGTAAAATTTTTAAATAAAATGGCTTTCCTAGTAGCATTTCCCTGTTGACACCAGTGGTGATTCGTGTATAAACAGGATTTCAGGTGGCTGCCAAAGACTACCTGAATCACATTGCATTCCTCAGCTCAGATATAAAGCAATTAGTGGTTTATAGATCCTGATTAATTAGATCCAATCTTTAGTTACCATCAGACCTCTTGTTACTGAAGAAGTGATGGAGGTTTGTAGCTGTGAGAAAGAGAAAATTTATATTGAGAAGTCAAAAAACCATGCATGTTGACAGGAAGAAGAGGGAAAACAGGAAAAATCATTAACCACAGAGTGTGTTGCCACATGATACTAGAGCCCTAGGATAATTTCTTGTTGTTTTTACTGACGCTGCTGTATATTCTGTTTACATCTTCAAGCAGAAACAAGAGTCAGAGCCCAAGTATAAGATATGCAAGAAAAAATTTAATCCAAAATGTTTTATATTCCTATTTATTTTGGGGACATAGTCTCACAAAATGTGTTATTAAGTGAATAGATTTAGTTAAGAAATCTGGTTTTGGCTGCAAAAGTATTAGCAGCTTTAATGGCACTGTTACGTCAGATATATTAGCGCTCAGGTGAAAGAAGTAGATCTCCCACACAAAGCATGCTATATTAAATATAGTTAAATGGGGGGGGCGGGGGGGAGGAGATAGTTGTTTTAAAATAATAATAATCTAAGCTATTAAAAACATAAAGAATAAAATGACTTCACTTGCTCTGTCTTATTGTACTGTATGAAATGTTTCAGAATAAGGAAAGGTAACAAAATGAATACAATTGCATATAATTCATTGAAATTTCTGGTAAATACAGCATATTTATCCTTAAATATTTTAAACAGACTATCATAAGAATAAAATATATCATTAAAAACTTTTTTATTTAATACTGGTAACTAGGTACTCCAGAGTTGAAAAAAAAATATTTTTTTTTAATTAATTTTTTGATTTAAAAAGGGGTATTCAAATTTCTTCAGATAAGGTTGTTTAATGTTAGTTGCTTTCATGCATGAACTCTGTGCAGGCCTCCAAAATTGTATTAGAAATTATGCTTTTGGAGACTCGAAGGATAAGAAGGGGAAAAGTAAGGTGCTTGAAAGAAAGGAAGGAAGATAAAATACATGTGATATGAATAGTAATAGCTCTGCCGCTTTTGCTATTTGTGTACTAGCAAATAAATTCTGTAGCAACAGAAGATATATGTTGAAGGGAAAAAGTACAAATTACACAGTTTTGTTTCCCACACTACTGATGGGTTCAAGTGCTTCCTATGGTTCAAAAAGGTGAAAGCTGCTGTTTTGAAGATCAGGCAACAGACCTCAGAGCAAATATAATTTGGAGAATTTAAAAAGCCCTCTAGCGGGAGCACACCATTAAGCCTACCACTTGGCTGGCCCTTTGCATGTTGGAGTCTAAGAACACCATATGGAAGAGCTTGGGAGAGACCATAGCCTCTGGCACTGCACCAGGATCCACACCCTGGACCTTGCAAAAAGTCCTTGAAAAGGAACATAGATATTAGAAAGACTTTTGCCCAGTTCTCACCAACAGTCTCATGGACAACAGCAAACATAGGTAGGGATGCCTTGTCTTTTTTAGAAAGCAAAGCTATTACCTGAGAGCATTTTGGTTATGAAATGCTTCTCTCCTTTTGCCTTTACTTTCCAAGCAGCCAAAACTCATGCAGTTTATTTGGTACTGAAGGTGTGTAGCAGTGGCATATCCTTGATGATGAGATTTTTTTGTCTCTGCATAATTGTGAGTACCATGGATTACAGGGAGCCCCTGATCCTCAAGGTGTGTGAAGAGGCATTTTCATTTACAGTTTCAAGATGTAGCTTGCAGATGGGATCAGCTGTGAATGGTATTCCTCAATAAGGGTCAGTGAGGATGTTCTGTCTCATTTACCAGCATGTCATCATGTCCAGTTGAACGTGATGTCCATGGTTTATCATTTCATGGATCACTAGAAAATAAGGAAGTGGACGAACTTTTGCACAAGGAGGAATTCCAGGGCAAATTTTTGCTGACTGCTGTGAAAGCAACAGTGGTGCTCTGCTGAACTCATGTAAGACACAAGTTGAACCATTTTTTGATATAGATAAGTAGAACATAGTAAGGAACAGCCACAATAAATATGAAATGACCCTTTGACCAAGCGAGATAGGTTCATTTTCTCATGTTCCTCCTTCTACTTCTTGCCTTCCATGTTTGGTTAGAAGCTAAATTCATCTTCCCTATGCAGCTGCTACAATGGTTACTAAAGCTGATCTGCAACAGGTGCTGATGAAAATGCTGCATACAGTTAAAGGGAAATTGCTGTCACAGTGTTTACACAGTGTTTTGCTTAAAAAAATAATAATTCTTTAAAAGGTTATTAAAAATGTCAAAAACATAATATTAAAATATTCATAATAAGCATTAGTAAACCTGTGATTTAGTGGTGGTGGTGTGTGGAGATGAGGATGGAGTTGAACAATGGCGGAGACAGACTTGCATGGTAGTGATTGTGAGGAAGACTTTTCAAAAATCTGTGGAAATACAAACAATTCCTGTGTGTGAAGAATTATTTCCTTTTTAAATACACAGGCAATATATTTGTGAAAGAACCAATTTTGTTTTCACCAGTGAGAAGGACACTGCCATAGCAATTTATTACGTAGTAGAAACAGCACTGGAAGAATAAAATAAGCTTTCCTCTATGCTGCATTTAAATGAGTATATGTGCATGTTTCACTGGAGCTTGTGTGCATTTTGTTGTTATTCTCCTTCTTTCATGTTCCCCCATGTTTTTTAAAGAGAATTCCATTAAAATTAAATTTGGCATTTAAAAATGGAGTTGGGGGCACGAAAGTATATAGTCAAACCGACAGCTTTCAAAATATCTTTTATTTTTTTTTTTTTTTGGGGGGTGGATGTAAAGTGAAATGAAAGTTTAAAATCAATTATTAGGCAGAAATTATTGTTCATTTTACCTCTTAGAAAGGGAAGGAGTTCTCATTAATAAGCTCTTTTTATACTGACGTAGACCATATGAATTGTAAATTATTTTAAAAACAATTGCTAGATTCTTTGGAGAGTGTATACATGTCCACAAAAAATGTAAACAGTATGTCAATACCGCAAGTCAAATACAGAAGGCTTTATAAGTCTGAGTTTTCTAAAGTGAATTGATGTCTTCTTCAGATGCCAACTTATCTATAGCATAACAAATAACTAAAACACAGCCGATTTAAACATTTGGGAGAATTTCTGATAGTATCAAAATAGTGAGTGGCTTGCTCTTTAAGCAAATTAATGTATCAAAATGAAAGGTAGAAAGGTGAAACAGCAGTCATGTCATTGATTATCAGGATGAGCAAAAGAAATCTCAACAACTGTTTTAAATAGAAGATGTGCCAGTCTCAGAGTGAGACTGATCTCTAAATAATTTCTTGGTTATTTTCTAAAATCCTCAAAGTACGACTGGAATAACCAAGTTGGATTTCCTGCATGGATACAGACAACAGGCTTGTCTAAATTATTACTGTTTGAAATCCAGTGTACTTAGTGATACATCAAAGGAATTGAGCGCCTCATTCATTTAAAAGGTACAGTTTGTCATCACAAGAAGGGACTCTGCTATGAATTGACAACAATAGATGTTATCACTAAAATTTGCTTTAGGTCTGCTCAGTTTCTTAGAGAATCATTTTAGTCAGTGTGCTACAATTCTTAGGAAAAAAAAAAAAATCAGGTTACACTTAAAATTTCTATTAAAAAAAATTCTGTGTGTCCTACTGTGTGTAGATCCAGTTGGATTACATAGAATGTGATTTTTTTTTTCCAGTAACTTCTTAGAATATGCAAACTCATTTTAAGGAATGCCACTGTTTGGGGTTTGTTTTTTGTTTTGGTGTTTGTCATGGTTTAAGCCCAGCCTGTCACTCAGAAAAAACATGCAGCTTCCCTCTCACACTCTCCACTCCCTTCCCCCTGCTCCCGGAGGGATGGGGAGGAGAATCAAAAGAATGTAGCTCCCACAGGTTGAGATAAGAATAGTCCAGTAACTAGGGTATAACACAAACCACCACTGCTACCACCAATAATAATAATGATAAGGGAAATAACAAGGGAAGAGAATACAACCGCTCACCACCGATAACCAGCCCGACTGCTCCTGCTGAACCCAGGACAGTGTTGTTGCTGCTTTGACTTTTTTCTGCTTGCTTTGATTTGTTGTTGTTGTTGATGTTGTTGTTGTTGCTATCAATTAGTGCATTCTTTCAATTCTCCTCCCCATCCCTCCGGGAGCAGCGGGGAGGAAGGAGTTGGAGTGAGAGAGAGGCTGTGTGGTTTTTCTGAGTTATGGCTGGGCTTAAACCACGACAGAGGCATATTTACAGAAGAAGTTAGGTTTCATACACCTGGATTCCTGACTGTGAGTGAATTATGAGACAGTTCTCAGGAGTGGATATATCTAAGCAAGAAAGGATATCTTGTCACCTGACCACTATTTTCATAAGGAGGAGATAGTTTCTCAAGGCCCAGGATTGTTATCTTCTAGCTAAATTTACTATAAATTCACAATAAGAGATGTTTTACCAAGATGCGCTTTCTTTTTTCTTGGTATAAAGATTTATATCTATCTACGTGCTATATGTAAAATGAAGCACAGTTAATAATGTTATGAAATTTTGAGTAGAAGTGTGTAATGTGTTATGTGTCATTCTTTTTTTCATTTTTTTGTTTTAATGGGAGAACTGAAAACAAGATGTGAACCTTCGTATCATTTTCCCTACATCTCCTTAAATATCTCTTTATAAAGTGTTAAGTGGCAAAATCAGATAAAAGGATATTTTTTCCCACCTGATACCTTATCTTTAAGGTAATTTTAGGATTAAAACCATTATTTTGTCTCAATAGAACAAATAGCAGCCAATGATACTTTTTTATTAGTATCATTACATATATGTTTAAAATCAGGATATTCAGGGCAGGTTTATCAGGTATTATCACAGCAAAACCAGTCAACAATACCTCAAAGCTGAGCACAAGCTTTCTGAACAAACTAAAAGGTTTGGACATGCTTGAACGTGCTCTGAATTCTGCAGCATACTCCCACAAGGTGATTGCTGTTTATAATCTATGTTCCTTCTTCCTTATCTCTTAACATATTATTTCTCTAGTTAACTATTTATTTGTATTGTACTGTCTAAAAGCCCTGCTCCACTTAGAGGAAGTTTTGTAACAGGGGTTTTGTTTTGCTTTATTTTTTCTCTAGAATCCTAATCTGTTGTTCTCAAACCACATGAAGCTGCTGAGACTTCAGGTTACATAATGAAAGTTTTATGGGTTTCAAGAGAGACACATTAAACTCGCCTTGAGCTTTTGAGATGAAAGGTGATGTATGAGTTCAAAGTGAGACTCTATCCACTATAATGCAAATGAAAGCTGAATGAAACAAATATGTATCTGAAAGGTTGAAAGCAGGACACTTAAAGGATCTTTTATCATACAGGAGGCTCCTTTTCTGTCTCTCTCTTTTAAACTCTGTCCATTTAAGAGGCACATATCCATCTGCTAAGATACTTAAGCAGAGAGTACATTTTTTTGTTTCAAACATGTTTCTCCCTGCAGGAATCATTAAATACTTGGATTCATTGCTAAAACGGAAGGATTTATTGAGTTTCCTTCCTGGACTTAGATCACCATGAAAACTATTTTCAGCTATTGTAATTACACTTTCTAACAACCTTAGCCACATGATTAAAGCACCACCTGCTTCAGTCTATTCTGCTTTCTCAGGATTTGAAGAGTAAAGGCTAAACTATGCACTCATGTTTGACAGATCAGGGTGAACACAAGCACATCCTAAGACAAAACATGTGGACATAATATTGTAGATGTTTGAGCTTTACTAAAAAAGTGTTCCCAAACCACCTTTAAAGCTTCACTGAAATTCACTGATAACAAGAACTGAATAATTCTGACAAAGCTGGCATATGATTTATGGCATATGCATGATATGGCACCTGCAAAATAATATCACATGTAGGAATCTGCATATGGCAGTATTTTGAGATCACTAACTAAAAAGATTGGACAAGAACAGTGAAAGAACAAGAAAGCAAGCAAGGCTGTATCACTGAAGCATATTAATTAGACTGTGATGATTTTTCAGACCATTAAATGAAGAGCTGATTATGTCATCATACTGTGTCTTTAATGAAAGACCTAATTATAAAATTGCCCAGTATTTATTTTATTTATATAACTGACATTTCTAAAACAAGGTGCTTAATTATGTATTGGGCAGAGGTTTATACCTTAGTGAAGAGATAAACCAAGTGTCCTTGTACTGCAGTCAGGTGATTCGTGGCAGATATATTCAGTTCCTCAAAAAATACTGAACAGTTGCACAGAGGAATGCACCTGTCAAGGAATATGACAAAAAGCCTTTGTTCCAGTCTGGAATTCTCTGCAGGGATCTCTGTCTAACTCAGCTGCCTTCCTCTGCACAAGTTGTTTCTATGCTGTACTTCAAAATACAACAAACCATATATTACATTAAATACTGACATTGGAATCTATTAATACAACTGTCCTGACAGGACAAAAACTATTCCTTCTTCTCAATGAGCAGGAAGGACAAATTACACATGGGAAATCTTTTCTGCGCCTTCTAGGAAAAGACTGAGCCTAAAACGGAACAGATGAAACCTTTAAAAAATTGACTGAAAAGAAAAAGTAATCTCAGTCTGGGTTTAAATTTTGTAGTGTTCCTGATATCCCAATTATCTTCAATTTTAAGTTAAAATACCTTACTTTATCTCCATATAATTTTGAAAGGTGGAAATAAAATATTTCTCAGCTTGATCCCTTGCTTTTTATGCATTTCTATACCCATCCTTTCAAAAGTCAACAGAAATACCTGTCAAAATATTCAAGCTTCAAAAATACCTTGCCTATTACATATGGTCTCTACCTGAGAAGATCAAAAGCAACACAGTCAAACTGAATCATGAAAGCTTAACTTTAAAGAATAATTTTTCGTTTGCTAGCTTGAGATTATTTTAAGTTCTTGGTATGATTCCAATACTTTCAGGAGACTTGTCAACAGCATGGTAGACATATGCAACTTAGATTAGATAACAAGAGCTGTGAAGATGTAGCAAGAGCTACCTTGAACATACCAAGAACCCAAAGTGCTTACTGAAAACGTTAGCCTGGGCTGATGTTCATGCTGTCGTGTCTTCACTATTACCAAAATAAATTAGATTATGGCATGGTTATGTAAACTTACTCATGCAGCAGGCAGAACTCTAGGTAGGGATGGGAGCTGAACAAAACAAACGGAGTTTTTCAGAATTTTTAGAATTGCACACAACTGTATGAGAACTCACACTATAACAAGTGGCATTTTGCTATTACAGTCATTGTGTTTAGTAGGGTGGCTGCATGTACTGATAGATACAAATGGATATTTTTACAGGTAAACACAAAATATCAGGCACAGAAATCTATTTGTAATGTTCCTGTTGCAACTACGCCCTATCATATACAGGCTGATCTAGCTTTAAATAGCTGGATACGAAACAGAGCTGTTGCGATGCCAACATATTTAAACAGCTTCTGTGGATTTTGCTGCCAAATGACTTAATTGCAAGAGTAACCAATACCTGTTATTATTACGGTTGCATGTAGATACAGAACTGCACTCAGATCAAGACTTGGCTTCTATTTACTGCACTCAGCATATTTACCAGTGTAGGTTTTTATATTTATGAAGAAATACTGATGTTTATTACGCATACTGAGTAATACATTTGTTTACAAGCGTAAAGCCTGGAACAAAACACTCAGATATTTATCATCTTATATTTAAACTATGCCAGTATGGTTGTCTCTGCTGCTCCTTCCTCCTCACACTCTTCCCCTGCTCCAGCATGGGGCCCTTCCCAAGGAGACAGTCCTTCCACAAACTTCCCCAAACTCGAACCAGGTATTTACAGAATATATTTTTTTTGTCACAGTGTACTTATGCTTGTATTAAATCAGTGAGACTGTGCAGTGCCTGATCTCAAAAGTGATACTCGAGCACAAAAATACTGTTCCAGTTAATAAACAGAATACAAGCAGGGCAAGTACCAGATTACTATCTACCTAAACCACCCAGAAATTCATACATTTAAAACAACAAGCCATAGATTTTCTCCTGTCAATTTGTTCTTTCAAAGGTATTGAACTCATGCAATACAAACAAATACAAACTAAATACATTTCAAAATACTACCTGCTTGCACAAATTTAAAATAAAAAATTAAATAGATAATAAAACTGTGCTTGGTTCCTCCCCTTCCTCACAGATGAGCTAGTAGCTTGAGTGGCCATATTATTTCCTTCACATGGTATTCCCGTACCTCAGGCTCTTGGCATGCCTATTACTGTGCTCCAGTTATTCCCACTTATTACAGACCTAATGTTATTGATGTATCTACTGCTGTTGATGCTTTTACTAGAAGAATATTTTGAACACAGCCTGCTGCTACAAGGGCTGTTAACAAACGCCTGCTTGAGGAAAGCAGTTTTGGGGACAAAGAAAACCTCAGTTTATGCTTCCCTCATCTGCCCCATCTAAAAGTTAGACCAGCATTCAGCTGGCCAGCTTTGGGACTGACCTTTTACTTTCTTCTGCAAGTATTTCCTGCATGGTTTAGAAATCAAAAAAAACATGAAAATTATCAAAGGCACAGTTGAGAGGCAGATGATAGAGCAGGAGGAACATAATCAGTACAGCCTTCAACTTTACTAGGGAGTTACTAATGACTTTGCAATAATTAATCCCCAGTAAAACCTGTTAAATAAATTCATTACAAATAGTGCAGCAGAAGGCCACTGGCTGTGGAGCAAATAGTATTATTTACTGTATTATATTTTAGATAGAAGTTAAATGCTTGTCAAGACTTTGCAAAAGAGCCTTTCTTTCGACAGTCATTTGAACTGCCTAGAGACCAGTTTCCAAAAGTGTGATTTTTTTTTTTTTATTTAAAACTATACTCCCTGCCACAATTGAACAATGTCAATCCATGCTGCAAAAAATTCCATGGGAAGAAAAGTGCACACAGATATCATCTTTAAATCCCATCTACTGGTATGTGAAAATATTTTTAGAAGCAAAACAAAGCATGGTTTTATTCCCAGAAGTACTGGCAACTTCTTGATCATTCTCATGTTAATTAGGTCCAAATTCTGCAAAGCAGTTACAAGTATGCACTTTAACTTTTGAACAGGCACATTCTAGTTCCAGCTGAATTCATGTAATTATCCCCCAAATTAGTCAATCATTTAGCATTCAGACAGCTGTACTCTATGAAGTTCTATTTACTAAAAAGTTAAATGTGCGCGCAAATACGAAGTAGACTGAAAAAGCAAAATTTAAATGTCAATCTGGAAAGCACAGCTCCAGAGAAACATAAATCATGAAGACTGGTAGAAAGCAATAGATTGCATCTGCAGCAAATGTCATCTGACTTTATTCTAGTTTGCCTTCAGCCTGTGGGAGTTTGCTGAAGGAGGAACTGCTCCTTGTTGACCAGATAATAAATACAATTCTAATATTTACTATATCTTAATGTAGCATTATTAGTCATAAACTTCATAATAAATATATATCTTATGATTCAAGCAGTCATTTAGAAACAATTTGCATGTATTAAGTACTTCAATTTTTAAGGGGAAAGCTCTTTTTGACTGTTGAAGTACTTTTTGCAGACTGCATTTAAAATAGGATGTTTCATGCAAAAGGTATGGATTAGACAAGAACTCAGTGTGATCAAAAAAAACACCTTTCATGCAAGTAAATCTAAAAGAATCCTTCTGACTCCTTCGTTTTCTAGACAAGATGTACATCGGAACTGAAACGCAGAAAATCTGCTTACAGGAGGGGGAGAATTCAGGACTTCATCCTGAAATTGAACAGAAACTGAAATTTTAGGGCATGAAGGGGGTATCACTGAGATGTAGCTCATGGAGAAAAACATCAAAAGAGGTCCAGTGAAGGGTATCTTCACTGTAATTTTGGTCTCCCATGGCTCTGATTCAACCTATTGTGTTTCAAAGGATTGTTGATCCTAGGAATTTCAAGCTATTTCTGGCACCTTGTATTTCAGGAGAGCTCTCTTGCATTAAGATATTTTTTTCCTCTATAGTCCTGTTGTCTGCCATTTCTGAAGTAGAAATAAAGAGATATAGGACCTGTAGGAAGACTGTGAAACAATGAAAGGACCCATAACAGGTGAAATAAAAGTTCTATGTGCAGCCCCCCCTTATTTATTGCAGAACTTCTGCCCACATAAGTGTTGCAAGTTAAGTAGCTGGTTTATTGCAGTTCTCTCAGAATCTCTTATTTCTACTACTGTGTTTAAAATACATCAACTGGGTAAATATGTGATATGCAGTTCAAGAGACACTTGACATTTAATCAGACAGGGGTTATGCTCTTTTTCTCTTAAGTGCCCAGCCAATCTGCTGCTGAATTCAGTATCCTTGCTATTCATGGTATTTATAAATATTTGTTGAAACCACATCCTCACAAAACACTCCAAGAAAATCCCAGATTTAAATGACTTCATGAGAAAAGTAACAAATAGTCTGTGACTGGACTTCCACATACAGAAGTTCTTTTTGAAACTGTGCTGACACGAAGTAAATTTAAACTAGAAATAACCAATTTTATGACCTCCTCTGAGATTTGTTCTTTGACAACTGACAGAAAGCCTGAGAAATTAGCATTTTGGTAAAACCTTTGTTTGTTTAAGATGCCTCTTAGCCAAAGAGACTGTCTGTTCAAAAGGATTAACCTATTGACAATGACTTTCTAAATCCAAACTCATTGAATAACAAGTACTGAATGTGTTTACCTTCCTAATGCACCCACAATTCACAATGAAGCAGGCTTTCTTGAAAAGGTCAAAATGCATGAAGAGCTGAATTTCAATAGGAAAACATAGAAAAAATTAGAGTTGAATTGAATAGTATGTATTTTATACAAGAATTGGTGGGATTAAATGCATTTTGGCTATCTGAATGGATAAAAACATTTTAAAAATTATTTTAAAATACTACCTTTGCAGGCCCTGTAAGGTTTACCTGATCTACATTTAATTGGATCAAGTTGATTATTCACCATAAGACATAGTGAAAAGATAATTATTAAGACAGATCACTTGTCATACATGGAAACATTTTTTCAGGTAAGACTGAAAATGCAAATGAAGCAGTTTAGATTAGGTAACTGTGAGTAGGTTGCAGATATCATAATATGAGTACTATATATATATAGGAAAGAGAACATTTTTATAGAACAAGGTGAAGAATGTGATAGAATCAAAATAGAACATTGTGCCTGTATGAATAAAACCTTCACCACATTATAAAAATCTTGGCTTCTCTTGAGTACTTTTGAATAAATTACACATCGAGGTTAAGACTAATGTTTAAAATGTCACTCAAACACCAAATTCAGGTGTGGTTTTAATGGCACACACCCTCAGATAAGTAACTTGTGTTTGCAAGCAATACTTAAGCACTAGAT
>JARPRK010171699.1:0-29221 GCA_031763565.1 Amazona festiva | reverse complement strand
GCTGCATAATCATCACGGACGACGACAGCAGCGACGACGACGACGACACCGACACCGACGTCGAGGACGAGCTTGATAACTTCTGCCCTAAAGACGGCGCCGATGACGATGAGGACGACAGCGAGCTAGACGAAACTGATGACGATGTTGGGTGGCCTGACGACTCTGATGGCACTGACCTTGAAGACGAGATAGCCGTCGAAGGGGGGTAATAGGTAGCACCGGCATAGGAGACAGCATGATCGACCCTTTCTAACGCCTTGCGCTTGCATAATAAATCAGACGCCATCATGGCCACGCTATGAGGGACATGGGTGGGGGGGGAAGGGAAATCACTGAAGTGGGGGGGGGACGTTACTGGGGTATAGATTACGAGCAACCTGAGAGAAAGGGAAACTGAAAAAGATCAATCGGCAAAAATATTCCGCATATGGAGCCGCTGGTAGCGCACTCGGGACCACTCGCGGGGTCTCCACTCAGGCGGAAACAACTATTAAGACAGAACGAGGTGATGGGCATACGTCGGTGGGCAGGGGCAGTGTTAGGGAATATGTGGGGAGGTAGAAGGGACGGTGGGAAATGAACAATTTACCACAACAGTATTAGAGCTGTCTTGGAGGGTGTGTATGGAAAAGGGAGGGACTGGGGGGGGGGGTAAGGGCCGGGAAGCGTATATTAGAGTGGAGAATTCTTGGAAACAGTGAGGTGCATATCGGGTATCGGGGGTATTCACATCAGGGTCTACGGTCTGGGATGCGGGATACAGTGGGACTTTTAGACAAACAAACAGGGAGGGACTCAAACCGAGAGGGATGATGTTCGTTCGATTCTTGGGTGAAAGGGGCTGCTGGCAACTTGCAGGTCGCATGTACGCCCTGAAGGGTTTTTTTGTGCTGAGTGCTTTGCGTTAGTTTCATTAAGACGGTTCGGGGAATTGGTGGGCCATTCCGAGAAACACTATGTGGACCATTACGATGTCCGAGGGTACCTCGCGATGTCCTCTAGTTGCTCCCCCTCCCCTGCGCTCCTCCGCTTTTACCCATCAAGATGCCGATCAACGGCTACAAATACGAAAAATACATGTACCCGACAAGACAATCGTTCGAGCTAATAAACTCGATCACCAGTGCTGCTATAACCTGTCGTTGTCCTAGCCCTTATTTCGTACCTTCTTCCATAGATGCTTCCTCCGGAGCATATGAGGGGAGAGGGGGGGGGATGTAACGTTTGACTTTCTCGATGTTTGTGATTTCTGTTACATGTGGGAAGGTGTATGTACTAGGCTCGCTAACTGAAGGAGATGGCCTGCGTGGAGGGGGGGGTGTATGATTTTTGAAAAAAAACAAACGATTGTGAACTATCAGGGCGTATAACGAGTACATGACTGTGTAGGTGGCATGCCAATTAGGCCCTGCTGATACATGATTCTATCCACTTACACACACTGAGTGGGTAACATGGGAACCCCTCCAGGGACAACGCAACTTACAGCTTGGGAAATATACCCGGCAGGACACATACTAATTGACCCAGAAATGCCGACATCGGGCAAATTCAAGCCCGAATGATAATGAGTAGCTGGTATTTCAGACGCTTACTCGTTGCGACCCACACCACGATATACGCTTTGGGCCACTCTCCAAAGCAACCTACTGCCCTCGTTACCAAGCATAACCCCAAGAACTGCCAAAAAGCACAGACGAGATGATCAACGCAAATGCTATGACTAAATACTTACAGCCCCCCCTTTCTCTTTCCCCCGTGAGAACGACTGCACTAACTTTCACAGCCAGACCTGCAACAACTGATACCCAACCTCCACCTTGGCAAGATGCCTCAGGTACATAACACTCCCTAAAACCACTGTGCCCAACCAAACGTCTGAAAACGGCGTTAGATTCTTGCCACCCCTCCGGCAATGCCGCCCAACCCCCAACCTACTGCCTTCTCGTCAAGAGGATTCCCCAGTTATGAACTCGTACAGTTTACGCATCCCCTTGCGTGTCCCGACACACCACCCGCACTCATAGAGCTCCATTGGGACTCAACACACTCCACACCGCGATATCTTTAACGTATGGCTCGCAAGATTTTAATGTAGGGTTGTGGTACATCATTGGGATATGTGGGGGCCTGGTTTCAAGTAAATATTCATTCAACACAGTACCGGTTTGTATGAAAATTCTGCTTTACTCGTACACTGAAATATACATTCCACTTATCAGGCTTGTACGAATGGGGACTGTTAGGGCGACCAAGGAATGAAGCGCTTACACAGCGATCACTTCATTACGTGCTCACCCATACGTTCCCCAGCGCGTGCAGCGAGCTACGAGACGGCTAATATTCATACCCCGCGCCCCAATCCCTCTTGTGTACATGCATTAAGCCGCGCTTGGGGAAACTCCACGCAGATGTCAGAATAAGATTACTAGCATCGGCGGGGCTTTCCCCATTCACGACGTACGCTTTTGCAGTTCTCTCGGTGGGTACAGGTGACTTAGGTGTCCCAAGAAACGGTAATGGAGGAGGCCCGATGCTAACACAAATTTATTATGCCGAAGCGTTAGCGTCACGAGCCCCCGCCACAGACGTACTCTGTTTCAGACTTACTCCACAGAAAGATGTTTATTATTATTCGCTTCCAATCGATCATCCACATGTATCTTAGGAATACTGACATTACAGAATGGACGTTAGTGAAACAGTATATGCGGCATCTCTTCCAAGATAGAATTTTCATTGAGCACATCTATCTTGTAAGAGGCGCTCATATACCGGTTCCAATAGCCTCTAAACACCCATCTGGTACCTGTTACCATAGTAACTGTAGGAAGAATTTTCATTCTCGCACACAAGCATTATTTCTGAACGCACTTTGCGAGCATCTGAAAGACGGTTATCCCCCCCTGACGTCACGAATATACACAACGTTAACGTCGAAGGGTATACCCGTCCTTCAGCAGCCCTGGGACGGTCCTTCGCTGTGCCTCAACTTCCCCGGAACGCGTTCAGTGGCGATAGTAGCATCTTCAGCTACATGGCGGACTCAGCAGGACGCTGGAGTCGTGATATTTATTATTACTTACGCACGATTACAGCGCACCACTGGGCCGCCATGACTTAGAGAAAGTCCTGGTTAAACACACACAAAAAAAACACAAGCGTAACGATAGATACACATTACACGAGGAAGAAGCGAGGGTCTCGTAGCCCATGGTAGACAGCAGTTGACAGGACTAGATGAGGTGCTACGTTATGCAAGCTATCTCAACGCAACTCCCTCCCGGTCCTGTCTACCGCAGTCTATCGGCCTGTAGAGAAATACGGAAGAGAAATATTATCGGCATCTGGTATGTATTACGTCACTTATCATACACGTCCCTATGACCGTACAGACCGCTGGGTCGACTTGAGACAGATCCCGATTACTGAGATGCATAGGCGCTGTCCCTAATTATATGGAAAAAAAGGCAAGCGCTATGCACACTCTACTCGAGATCGGTTTCTCACAATACTGCATAACGGAGCTTATAAGATGGCCTGTGATTCGGCCTGTGTTTGATTTGCTAACCTTGAATGCAAACGCGGACTAAAACACATTTTTAGAGTTCATGTGTCTCTATACGCGTCAGCATCCGAAGATTTTTTGGACGCCGTCACTCCTCCGTCTCTCGGAACCGCTGTCGTTGCCGTAGACTTCAGAACTTACCCCTGTGTGCTCTCGTCACGCGGACCTGTGGTCGTGGTAGTGGTGGCGGGGGGGAGATGGGCCGATCCAAAGGCGAACGCCGTTCACAAATGGCCGGGGAGATGGGCCGATCCAAAGGAGAACGGCGTTCGCCCATGGCCGGAATCGGGGAGGGGGGCCGGGGAGGGAGGGGGGGAACGTAGGGTAGGAAGATACATGCATATCATGCACCTACTCCTGCCAGCCTAACCACCTAACCGGCACCGGCTTTATCTCGCGTTCACCCGTTCGCTCATCCGTCCGGTCGATCGCTCCCATGGTTCCGGGTCTGCCGTCCGCTTCCGAAGATACGCGGTGAGGAAGGGTGGGGAGGGGGTATCCCAGAGACAAGCGTAACGGCAGATCTCATGGATCACAACCCTCCTGACCTTAACTCTCCCGCCAGACCAGGGTCGCTCGCATTCCGTTGCCGAGGCCCCGATGAAGAGGCCGACACGGAAAACGGCGAGCCTAAATATAGGCCGCGACGAAAGGGGGGGCTGCGTGGGCCATGACGACGCTGCGCAGCCGTAGATTAGTCGGGATTTTCCAAACGATGATAAGCGATTTCACCATCAAAAACTGGCCGTAGTTCAACTACTACCCACGACTCAAACTGAAAACATTTTCTGCCAAAAAAAGATGTTTTTTCAGTCTCGCGCGCACGCAAAGGTCACACACGGACATGGAACTTATTATAAAGTCTACCATGATCAAACTTTATTTGTAGAATATCCAAAAAATGCACATTTTACACGTCGTTCATTTTTTCCAGATTGGCCGTCGGCCATGATAATGAACAGCGATGTAATTTAATGTTGCCTAATGTTACTTCGGAAGAAAACTTGCGAAATATTTTTGCAACGATGCAGAAAAGCGATTGGGGGGGGTGTGTGACGAGGGGAAAGATAAGGGGGAAAATATAATGGTGGGAGCAAAAGCAGAACATGCAATTTTTAAATAGATTAAAGACATCCTCAATATAACAACTACTTACTGCATGCACCGCTGATGCCCTATAGTATGGCTCGCAAAAGTGCCCATAGAGTGCTTTATCGGCCTACATTCCCCCACCTTTCTTTTACCCCACAGTTTTCGGCCAATAGTCTCTAGGTTTGCTAAAAGTACCAGGTGGACACGGCGGCAACTTTTTGGTGTTTGTGTGGCATCCCTTCTCATTCTTTTCTAGGGGTTGTAATCCGGTTGAATTAGAGTAGACCCATAGCTGGGGGGCGAAATTCTCTTCCGGACCACCTACATCAACGCAAATGCAGCCCTGGGCTGACCCAGGACTCGATCTCGGGCTCGGCGGAGAATCTGCTGATTCATTGAACAGTGATCGCCAAGGGGAACACTGTCCTTTGGATTTAGAGTTGCGGGGGCGCCTACCTGGCCTTCGCGGAGGAGCCCCCGTAGGGTATCGTCCGTGATTGGCGCTTCCTCTCGGACCCTTTGAGCAGAATATGAAAAGAAACATATCCAGCTCAGTCACATTTATCCCAGGTGGAAGAGGAGCAGGTAGTGGTATGGAAATCCTTATGTGCTTTTTATCTTTCTTCGTGGTAGTGGTTGTCAGGCTGGATGTTGTCGGTGGGGCTACTGTCACAGAGGAGTTTTCGGTAGTATTCCCAGGTTCAGTTGTCGGTGGCGGGGAAGGGGATGAAGTATTGCTTTCCTCTGTCGTGGTCGCCGGTGTGTTTGTAGTGTCGATTTCAAATATAGTCAGAAAGAGGAACAGAAGGCACAGTAAATTCAATCCTTTGTATATACTCGATAAGATCTTGGGTGGCATACGGCTCATTGTTGTTTCTTTCCTCTGCAGACCACCTAACGCTGACGCAGTCGGATATCTCGGATTACAGACACCAATCGCTTCGTGAAGCAGTGGTCAGAGCTGAGTTGTTTGTCCTATTTCCTCGGTAAGTAGGATCAATGACAAAGCGAGCAAAAGGGGACGTTTGGTGTTTGGCTATCTACCAAGTGTATCGATCACACTTCCGAAAAGTCCCAACCCCGATTAGCCCATTGGGTAATAACAGGATACGGTCGCACGTAAACGCTGCGCAGGGTTACTTTCTATTGCAGTCTCAAAACAGATCTATCCGCATGCGCAGTACGACCAAATGCCCTTAGAAATGGGTCTAAATACGGAAAATAAGACTTTTTTGCTCCTCTGATTAAGCGCTTGGGGCCTACCGGGCGACGTTGGTCTGGAGACATTGCTCTTAATTATTATGTCCCATTCGTTATTCTGTTAACATTTTTACAGCCCTGTATATTCATTTATATGTTGGTCCTGATGAGGATTTTCTATCATCAGCTCATTATGCTAGCTAAATTATCAGTCGATTATATGTCACAATCAGGTCTGTCGGAATTTCCACCTAACGGTGTTATTCCCATTACACTGACACAGCCAGATCAAGCTCTTAATTAGCCGCGTAAGCCCGCCTCGGGCTATACGCTTGTCTTATGTGGTCGAATCCCCTACTTCACCAAGGGATAACTCGACTGTCATTCCCTCTAGGTATTGTATCTCGGAAGGTTTGTTACTGGTGTGCATGGTCCTTTGACCTCGCTCGGGATTGTGAAATCACCGTACCACAGGTAGGCCTCACCCTCGTTCAGTACTTCGGTCTGTCTCTCAGTCAGCGACCTACGCCTTAAACGACGGGGGGAAAGGATGCTTGAGTGGAACGAGAGCCATCGCTGGACAACGACCGAACACGTCATGAAGGAGGACCATCTTAGATACCCGGAAGGAGGCGTAGCAATTCGGACACCGATAAAAGCGGCCGGCCGACCTACAGGCCTGCACTCACGGCCTTTCAGAAGACCCGCTTCTGTATTTCCTCCTCCTCGCTAATCGATTCTAAGGATCAAACTCGCTAAGGTGGTGTGTTCTTTTTTTTTTGTTAGCTTAGTTGCCTGATCATCATGCTATGCAGGTCGATCTTTACGTTAGGGCCGGCTATCACCGGGGCGAACAAAACGTCCCCACAATCCGCCCATGACTCTGAAGATGACTTTTGTGACTTGGGTGACGAGCCAGACTGCTGCGGATCCATGCTAGTAAAAAAATGCGGTGGAGGCAAAAGGACTACGCAGATCTGCCAACAAGACCGGGGCGATACGAATAAGGCAGCGCAGGACAGGAGCAAATGCGAAGACATGGCCTCCGTGGTCATATACACAACCACCAGCGGTCGGAAAGGCATGTGTCCTCTTTACACGGACCAGTCCATAGAGGAAGCCAAGTCGACCCTGAAGACGTTTATCGGGTCGGTGGAAGACTCTTTCGACTCTGAATTAGCATGCGAAGCGTTGGAGGTTTTGAGCGCCGCCTCCGCCTACAACGACAACCTGGGAAGTTTGGTGAAGGCCATCAACGACGCCCAAAAAACTGCCAAGGACAATGAGACGGCCAATCGCAAACGTCGCAGGGACTTGCAGACGGAGAACCTGGCTCTGCGGGAGCTTGCCGCAAAGACCATGATAGGGGCCAGCACGTTCATAGTTTTCGGCTCATGTTTTTCGTTCGGTTGTGGGATATTACTGGGAGCCAAATGTGCAGGGGTACAAGTAGCAGGCCCTACTATCTTGTTTGCACTCGGATTTCTAGCCGCCTCGTTCAAATGAGCACGGGTCACGGACTTTACGTGGGAACGAGGTTGCGTGTGCTTTTACTGAGGAGTGGGAGGACAACAAAAAGATTGATTGCAGTGAGGAAATAGCCCAGAAGGCCTTATAAGACTTTGTACACATGCCTATCCTGCCGTTTGGGAGAAATGTGTTTCGAAATGCGGTTCTTGGCAATAAAATAACAACCTGTGTGTTCAAGCAAACCACCTGTTTGTCTCTGCGTTAATGATCAGTATGGTTTTATTAGCTGCACCGCCCGGACTTATAGGATAGTTTTTGAAAGTCCTGTCTTCCTGAGGGGGGAGGGTGGTTGAGCCGTTGCTCAATCCAAGAGCTGCAGGCTGCGCAGGCGCGCTGAGGAACCGCAGAGGAAAACACTGGGAGGGTGTCGTAAAGTGATAGTATTCGAGTTCAATGGCCGCCGCGTAAAAATTACTGGCTGGCGCACGCGCGGAGAAGAGGAAACCGTGGCGCGGATGAAAGAAGGCTCCCTCTTCCATCCCACCCCAGACCACCACCTCACACGCGCTGGAACTTAATCGTATTTTCCGTGAGTAATGCCTCGCGGCCGGGCTTGCTCGTACAGCGACGAATCGGTTCCCGGAGAAGATGGGTCTTCCGACATCACCTTACCAGCTCGCACCCCGGACGGTAGTGATGGAGAGATGAGCGACCCGCCAATCCAGCTAGGCGGATGCCGCACCTGCTCGCCGGGGAACCCATCGCGAGCAGAGTCCGCGCTGGATCCATTGATGGGGGGACCGAACATGACCGTTAGTGAGGAGATAGGGCACTGGATGAATACTTGGAGCCGTTTCGATGATGGTCGTCGCCGCGGCCATGACCGTGACACACACGGTGTATTTTCGCGCGGAAATAGCTCTGAACATGGGGTCGTTTTGCCCCCGTATGACGATGTGACGGGAAGGGATAACCTTCCTCCTCCTTACTCGGAGATGGATGCAGTATCGGGTATGGGGGGACCGTTTGGGACACCTACGTTTCCGGACTGCGGCGATGATGAGAGCGCGTTTACTGTAGGACCTATAGTATTCCCGTGCTGTACTATTTCACTAGCGGATTGTTTGGGACTCTTATTGATTGTGATAATCATAAGCGGAATGATGATCTGCGTGCTGGCGTCAGTATTATTGAGGAGGGCAAAAGACTGACGATAAACATATATATGTATGTATGTGTGTACGTCTACTGTAGAGATAGAAGCTATATGCGCAGAACACCGAATGTACTTCTCGTGTATAAGATGATATGCTAGCAATACTGCCGTTTGAAATGAAACCAATGGAATGAATTACCGTAAAATGAGATGCTGGATAGATGAAGGGAAAGGGAGGGGATGAGCCAAGTAGATACAATGGAATGATTGCGGAGTAGGCGGAGTTAAAAATGCCCGCGTAAACGCTCCTGATGACAACCAGTATGAATAAAAGCTGGTGTTATTACAAATAGATTGGCCCGAGTCCTCTTTTTCTGTGTAATATCCGCATAGCGTCAGCGTTACACCGTTTATTCATATTTTTGTCTCTCTTTCAGTTTCCTATTTCCCTTTCCCCCCCTCCCCCTTCCATTCATTACAGGTTTGTTTTCCAAGCACACAGTTTCTCGTCGTTCACAAAGTCGTGGCCCCGCTCTCGCTCACATTTTCACCCGCGCTAGGAACACCTACACATATCCACGATGCCATCAACGCGTACGCGATCGTGCATCCCAACACAATCACCTGCACTATCAATATAGCAAGGTGGACACACAGTCTCCTCTGAGCATCCCGCTCGTTGCATTTCCAATGGTTTCTTAAGTGACGTTCCATGCGGTCGTTATTAGCAGGGAGACTAGGAGCAATGTCCACGAGAGGTATGGTAGAGCAGTCCCCACAGTTCGCATTCGAACAGACCGAATGTCGTCCAGATATCGGGGATCCTATACGGATCCGTTCGTGACTTCTCCTTTTCCCGGCCTTACGTCTGCTTCGTTGAGATCCGTCCTCCGAGCAGGACGACGAGTCCGAGTCGTCTTCAGACGACGTGTAGCTCAGGGTAACGGTATATTCATCGGGCCCGCAGGGGTTTTCCCTCTGTTCCTCTCTGCAACCGCTCACGGTAGGGAAGAATGTTTCTGCGGCCGACCGACCCTTGTTCAAAAGCAGGCTGTCGGTGGGACGGTGGTGTCTACGACGATCCTCGATATCTCCGTGATCCATAATCCGGTTCAACGAGGAGATCTCGAGATATTTTGGAACGGGAAGGAACTCGCAGCAGCTCCAGTCCTCTTAAGTTGGCACAATTCATACCCTCACCTTTTAATAACCGGACGCCTCCGCGGTTGTTCCTTAGTCAATCTTATCCCCATACACCACCCCTCCCATAGCTTTCATTATACTCGGGTGTTGATCGGCGTCATACCACACCCACACTGAACCATCTACCACCAGCAGATTGTGCGCAGGTGCTCTTTTAACCCGCGGTCAGTTGCCAAAAAAACGGGGAGACGGGGAGGTGAGGTCCGGCTCCATGGACTTCCTTGCTGGCTCCCTTGCAAAGGCACTTGATGGAGTGGCGAACTGTTTCAGAGGAGGAAGTGCGGCAGATCCGGACATGTCGTCTTCCGATTCGGGGCCAATTCTGCATCACGACCAGTTGAAATCTCTCCAAGATGGAGGACCGAGATACGTCATCGCGGTAGGGTCTCCCCCCTGCTCTCGCAGCGCCGTAGACATGGCCCCCCATCACGACGCTTTATTACCGTATTTTTATAGCACTTCCCCAGCCCCCAAAGTGGCGCTGTGCCCAGCTGTAGACGTGTCCGGGTGCGCTGGCGAGACCGACGATTGGTTTCCGGAATTCACCTGCAACCCAAAACATGCCGACGACAAGTACAAAGAGAGACTGATGATTCACTACAGAGGGTACGGGCAACCTTGGCACTTGTTGGGTCGTCCATTGCCTACGGCTACCGTTTTTAGATGCGTTCGGCACTGCGAATCTTTCGTTTCTGGAGTCGATCCAACCCGACGCTTGCGCTTCTGGCGAGATGGCGGCAATATCACGGTGATGACGACTATCGAGGAAGAGTGGGGTGAGGACCCTTATGGCGACTGGCCGGTGGAAGAAGAATTCAACGTCATCCTGTTCGAGGACAATACCGACAATCATGGGGTCTATCCAGACAGCGCGGTGGCTTTGCTGAACAGACGGCTGGCCGAGGACCATAACTGGCAGATGCTCAAGACCACCGTCCGAAATGAAATCGATCCCTGCTTCGGCAAGTACAACGAGTTCGTGGTGATCATATTTGTCGTGGACCCCGATAGCGACATCATAACGCGATGTGGGATAGGCGTTGTTTATCGCGGACGCAGGTGCGACGATTTAGAGTGCACGGTGGTCCAGTTGCTTTCGCATCTGAACTCCGTCTCTTCCTTCTATTACGACCACGAAACCTCCTGCGAGCACGGGATGTGCACCGGACGTAACTCGTTCCTGGCCGGGGTATTCGAGGCGTCCACGCAGAGAAAAAGGAACTCAGGACCCCCGGATGTGTCCGAGAGGGTCCCGAGCTCCGCCGCCGATAAGTGCCGGATGGCTCCCGATAACACAAGGCTCACGAGGGTGAAGGGTAAGAGTGGCGAACTCCGGGGGGACGATATGGCCGCGGGCTCGGGCGCGGACGAGCAGGTGGTGGGGGAGGATATGGATCCGTACGGGTGGTGTGAGGCGAGCCGCGGCACGGGGTTGGGGTTGGAAGACGCGTCGCAATACCAGCTACGCGTGAAGCTGGCGCTGTGCCTACGGTTGGGGATCGATATCGCCCCCACGCATAGGCCGTTGCGGGAGGCGTACGAAAAGATCCGCGCCTCGGCGAAGCACGGTATCTCCCTGTTCCGTACGCGCGCCCCGACCGATCACGAACCGCAATCGCAGACGGAGGACAAACTCCGATATTCGCCCTCCAACGGCTGCGGCTGCGACCAGGACGACGTGTTCGTGGCCACCACGTCCGCGCGCCTCCGCGGTGAGATGAAATGGATGCTCGAAATGATAAAAGACATGAAGGAGGGAGGGGTGTTGGATCCTTCCGACGGAACGACCGATGAGTCTCAGAAAGCGCATACGTGTAAAGGGAAAACCTCTGCTAAAGACGCTTCGTCCCATTGGCTGTTTTGGTTCCTCGTTGTTGCTGGGGGATGGGTGAGTCGCATTCAGAGGACCACCGGCGCGAACGAGCCCCGCGACAATACCCCCGCGGACAAGAGGCGAGAAGACGATTCGGACCAATGCTCCCCCCCGAAGAAGAGAGTCAAATACAGGTTGCACGATAACGCCCCATCTGCATCCAGCACCGGCGCGTTTCTCCAATCGTTTCTAACGTTAGGGAGAAACTCGGGGTCTCGCCCGAAACGCAACGTCACCGTCGAACGCCGCGTCGCCCGGTCCAACATGAGCCCCTGGACCTCGCGATCCGTCCACGCCATGGCCGGAGGCCGCAAGTTTATCGCCAGACGGGGGGATAGGCATAGGGGGAGCGAGTCGCCTTGCCCATTCGTGTTGCTAGATCGCGCCAACCGCCGCTACAGCAATCTGTTCAGGTTCGGGAGGAATTCCGCCGAGACCCACGAAGAATGCTGCATGCTACTGTTTGCAGGCGATGGCATGTTCTGCGCCATGCGTCGTTTCTTCACCCTGGATGACAGTAACAGGGAACCCTTCATGGAAGAGATAGCAGCCATGGTGAAGGGCATCTGCGTTGGCAACTCCCCCTCCGATCTGTACTGCAAGTACCCCACGGGCACCGGTAAGGTCACGCCGTTCGTTTTTGTCTTAGCGTCCGTCTCCTGCGATACGATGACCGGTGCCAGGAATTGCTTATGCGTGCGCGTGGCGTACGGAGGCGTCACCACTAGACCCGAGGCGGTTTATTATGCGGGTCAACGGGTTGACGAGATGTGCCAAGAATCCTCGGTCGCTGGCATTTACAACTTGGCCACCGTGGAGTCGGTGCCAGAAGTGGGACTCGTCCCTTATCGGTGCATCCTGAGCTTCGATAGCGGGCCATCTGATTATGGAACCCCGAAGGCGGTCAGCTGTCAGTTCTACGCTGCTATGCCCCTCCCTAAGGAGGAAGTGTTGGTGCTGGGGTCTGACCACGAGTGGAGGGTCCCTGACCAGGACTCCTTCTGCAAAGCCCTATCGTTTTGTGGAGTTCAGCCCCCAACCGGGGATTGCTGTCTGGGGCTTTTTTTCCCCATAAAGGGCATGCGAATGCTGACCGCAGAAAATAAGAGACGCGCGGGGGAATACTGCCAGAGGTTCTGGAAGTGGTTCCAATGGGGCAATGGGGCTCCTCATTACGGAGCCCTGCGAAGGTTGGTGCCCCTGTGTAGCTGCTATCTGTCCGACGTCGGTATCGCGTCCAATTTCTTCGGACACGGCATGCTGATCCACTTGCACTGTATGCCGGAACCGGAGCGAGAGAAACTGATCGTCAACGTGCTGTCTCGAGCCATAAGTGATGCCCAAAAGTTCGCAGAAAGCTCCCTGTACGTGGATATCAAGAGCTTGTGACCGACGTCCGGATAAGAGAATGAAGTGATTGTACATATACGTCCCGTCCCTACTTAACCCTCGGGGTTGGACTTACTCGTTATTTATTCTACGACAATTAAACAAACCTAAGCGTAAACGTCGTTCTGACCTACATAAGTTAGTTATATGCTTGGTGATTTACCTCAATTTTTTTTGGGTGGGCTGCTCCAACCAATAATTTATATATTTCCTGTGACGTCAAACCTATAATCCCGTTACAACCGGCTGGGCGAATAAGGCATGCGTATCAGTTATCTAGCTCAAGTGCAGGTTACCAACCACCATTGAACGTATCGATATTACCACACCCACTAAAACTTTCACCGGGTATATATACCGGGTATGAGTCGAGTGGAACTATGACGGGAAAACGGAGAAGTGGAAACTTGCCGCAGGTAGTGCAGGGCCTGAGGGGTGGTACACTGAGTGACAGAAGAAGAAAGGAGGAAAAGTGAAGAATCCAAGGAGAGAGCCCAAGCAACTTGTCTGTCCCACGTGGGTGCAAACAGAAGGTGGGGGAGGGAGCAGAGAGAAAGACACAGAGAGACCTCCTCGTTCTTCTCCCCCTTCCTTCCAAACGCTGACTGCTATGGGGGCATCGTCGTCGAACTCGTCTAGGGACGGCGCCGACGGAGTGCTTGTAGGAGCTCTGCGTGGACGCCGTATGGATCTCCCGGGAGGCGGAGAACTGTGCATGTCGGCGAATGCCGGGGTGCAAAAGGCCAAATTCATGGTAGACGGCGGTTCGGATCCGCTCTACCTGTTCCTCATCGGCATCGGCGCCGTTTGCGATTGCGAGCGGCGGTTTGTTATTTACCGAGGCAAAGACGGTAGGATCTACGGGAGAGAGGGCCGTGACAGCGGCTTGCACGTCCTGGCCGAAACTCTGCGCGAGATGCTGTGCAAGGTCGGCATCACCAACCGAGACCTTAGGGTCATGTCGGGTCGCTTCGCGGAGAAGGAGTACCGCTCTCCCATGAAGGACAGATCCAAGTTTTCCGACTCTATCCTCGGACGGAAACGAGGGGTCTCTGTGGACTCTGACCGTTGCTCCGCCGGTACTCCAAAAGCTCGATCCGCGGACGCAGAGCCCGTCTCCAGGACGACCGCCCGAAGACCGTCATCGTCCCTCTTGTCCAGAACCGCGTCGGTAAGAGGTCCCCCAGAGTTACGTCGAGGGTACGACGACCGCTGCTCGACCGGCTCCGCCGTCACCACGACCAAATCCGCTCCGGCCAGACCTCCGGATGATTTTCGGACCGTCGCTAACCGATCCAGAAATCATCCTCTGGGGAGTTCGAGAGTGAGGTTCGGGTCGGCCACGGTTTACGGGTCAGACAGCGAGCGAGATGATGGCAACGACCGTAAGACGGCTCGTGGACCTCGAGACGAGGGGCTGATGCGCCATCCCAGCGGTCCCCGTAGTGGTCGCGGACGGAAGCTTACTGTACACGACGAAATCGACGAGCTATCGTTGGGGAGCGAGACCCCCGCTTCCACGGAGACGCCGTCTAAGCGTCGCGGATACTCGATGGATAAATGCGACGGTTCGGGGGCTGGGGGCAATAAGCCCCCCATGACGACGAGAGCGGACTCGCGAACACGGCGGGATGATAAGAATCCCCAGACTCCGCAGTATCCTCAATCGATCGCTCGCGACGGTGGAGCCGGTATCGGGGCCAAGAATCCTAAGGGGTACCTGATGCTTTATCCACCGCGCGATAACGGTGGCCGACCGTCCTCCATAGATTATGGGAGCGAATGCGATTCGTGCGAGGATGACTATGAAGAACACGATGAAGTAATGTTTTGAATGTGATTGTATCGGTAAAGGAAGGAAAGTAGCAAAAAATGTGCAAGTAGGGTATTTTTGACTATGTACGCAGATATGTGTGGAAGTCTGATGTAGCTGGGCCAATGTTTGGCCAACTTGTTCGGTTGTTTTCTGTGTTGGTGTTTTTTTTTTGTATCGGTACATACCCGTTTGTTAATAAATCAATAAACACTCGTTTATAGTAAAAGCACCAAGCATCCGTTTATTTTTTACAATACCACAGTTAATTCTATGTCGCGCTCGCGAACGTGGCTTTGGCTTTCCGCAAGTCCTTGCATAGCACGGCGGTCTTTTCCGCCGCCGAAAAGACCCTGGCCCAACACTGCCGGGAGAAAGCGTCATCGCAGTGGCAGTGGTAACCCAGCCCTTCAATTTTTAGGGAAAAGTCCTTGTCGATTTGGTCGGCTAGGGTTATGTGACAGAAAGGCGCGTCGCATTTGCAGCTCGAGTCGTTCACTGACTTGACGATGTGCTGGTCGTTCATCAACGAGGCTATTTTCCTTGCACCTTCGGGTGTCATGTCGGGGTCCGAGGTCGCCGTCGCGAGACCCATGAAGAAGACGTGAGCGGGCCACTGCCGCTTGCATCTGGCTCGGATCAAATAGTGCCTGGGATCCAGATAGGACGAGGCTCTCACGGGGGTGAGATCGGAACCGCTACCCGGATTGCACTCTTCCTCCAAAGCCATCGGGGCGACTATTTGCCATACGTCCGGTATCCCGCTGAGGTATTGTTGTCCCAATCGGTCTAGCCCGGGTTGCTCGTAGCATCTCCGTCCCGTGCCCGACGTTGTGGTCATGACGACGGAAAATGTCTGATACGAGGATGGAGGGCGGGAAAGGCGCGCGGCCGAGTGCTAATTGAGTCGGCAAACCCGTCGGACTGATCGTTTTAAAGTGGAGAATAAATACCGGCGGATTAAAAGGGAGGAGTCACTAGGTACTCGGATAGATTCCTCCCTCACCCTCGCAGAAGAACAAATTCGTCAGATGCGAGCGAGCTGGAAGGTAGTTGATGTTTATTATCCCTTGGCGCGTTGGGGTCAGCTACGCGGGAGCGTGTATCGGAGCATGTTGGGGGAGGAGCTACGCGTAGGAGGACGGAGTCTTGATGTAATTTTTGCGTAGGTGCAGCCGGATCGATCTGTTTTGCCGAGTGGGGCCGCGACTCTCCGTCCGCAGACTGCGTCGCCGACGCTGCCGCCGGAGACCCTCGCGGTGAGAGGATGGAACCCGGAGGGGCGGACCGCAGTCCCCAGAAGGCGTGTAGAGGCATAAAACGATCCGCAGAGGTACCGTCATGGTTAACGGCGCGGCCGAGATCTATGCGGGACTCGTACGGGGTCGTTGGCGACCCCGTGTTCCTGTTCAAGCCCGGACCTCCTTCATCGAGACTATTGACCGGGGGGTGGAGGGGAAGGCCCGTGTGTTTGCCGTTTGCCCGAGAGACCGACAGGTCTGGCGAACTGTTCCGCATTCCTGAGGAAGATAAAGGCGCGGACGATTTTCGCGGAGCGGACGACCCTCACGGGTGGTTTTTCCCAGTCGGGCCCATGGGAGTAGTGGGCCATCAGATTTTACCCCCTGAACTGTTGTTACTCCTAGCCAAACTGGCCAAGGAAGGTATTTCGGCCGCGTGTGAGCAAGTGCCCGAACCGGCTAGGTCGGTATTAGCTCAATGCGAGCCAAGGGACGAGTCAGGGCTGTGCTTGCAACCAGCTCTATTGTTGTGCTGCGAGCAACCCCACCGCGGGGACCACCAGAACGTGGAAACCACTGACTATGGAACTATTCAGAACAAGCGGAGGAAAACACGGACCATCGAGCTGTTCGAGAGCACCGTCAGCAGACAAAGCGGCTGCACCGGCATATTTTTGAGCTGCGGCTGTGACAGGCCCGGAAGCCTCCAGTGTAGGTGTTATTGTTCTATTGTCGAAACGTTTATGAGCTCCATATTGGGGGACAGCCGGTTTGCTCGGATGACCATAACATCCAGCGTGGACGGGCTGATACTCACGTCTCTGTGGACAGTGTCAGGGGCCTCTTTCAAATGGTTTTGTCGTCAAACAGAGCCCGTGCCAGAGGACATGAGAGGTAAAAAGTACGTAAAGACTTGGAATATAACCGCATAGACGGTTTCCAAAAAAAAAAACAAAAGATAAAACCACACCGAATAAATACTCATTTCCGTGAAGTCGGTTTATTTACGTAGATACAAAATACATGTGTAGGTCTTAATAAACAGAACCATTATAAACTACTACTAGCTCCGTGTACCTTACGTGTACCCTTCCCCCCCATCACATTTGATAGCTCTACTCTTTACCCTGTTTCTATAGCTGCACACATTCGCTTCTAAGCGAATTAAAATAAGACATTTAACTCATATACAGGTAAAATATTTCCCACGGAATTCGTCCGGGTGGACGATAATTCCGGCTATGTAACTCGTGCACGCGGGGTCTCCGCACATCTTGGCGTGGTCGGTCAGGTATTTGACCACTCCAACGGAGCAATCCCCAGGGTTGTACTCGTTCAGGGCTCCCAAAGGATCAACTTCTCCTATCACGTCACACGCCTGTTTGCAGTTCCGGCGGTCTCCAAAGGCCCCGGAAAGCCTGGCCAGCATGATAAACAGGAAACTTATCGGGTCGGTCATGTCGTAGGGGGAGGCGCGTCTCAGCATACAGTCGATGGACCTAGACGACCCTCTCAGTTGGCGGCACGTGATAACCGGGGTCACTTTAGACTTAATATTATCCAGGATCGCCCTTGATGTGCAAAATATGGGGTCGGTGGGCAAAGGTGACATTCCCACTCGCTTATGCACCTTCAGCCACGAGAGAGTCTCGTCGGCAGAGCCCAGGGACTCCAACAGAGTCTCGTTCCTCAGCGAGGCTTCTCGCAGGCCACTCGATACGGCAAGCACCCTCCATCGCTGGGTTTCAAATAGCCTTTTCAGATTCGGCCCTCCGGTCATAATTTCTTCCCATGACGGCTTTGAAATGTAATGAGACGAACTATTGTCACTTCCACGCGCCTCGTGTGTGGACGGCAGCCAAAGTTCGGCTCGGGGAAACCCCGACTTTAAGTCCTTATGGAGTCGAGCCAAAAACTTTCGGCCGTCTCGCATTGCATCAGCGATAATTTTAGCGTAGGATCGCTGGGTGGCGGTACGGTCTACTGCAGGCAGCCCGAAGGGCCTGGATGTGAGCCGCAGGTGCGGGACGTTTCTGCGACCGTTCCCCCGGCGCAGTTTAGGACCCTTGCGTGTCGCTAAACGCTCGTGGTTGCGATTACCGTCGGCGGGTGCGGCTCCTATGGGGTACTTCCGCTTGTGGGTAGTCAGGCGTCTAAATTCTTCGTCGGTGCAATCGCTCTTGGCGGGTAACGCCGACCTGCTCCTGTCACGCCACGGGTGGGTCGAGCTGTCTGCCGGACGACCCCTTCTGCGGAATCGGCCCTTGTCCCTACTGCGAGTCGGGGATACTCCTCTTCTGTCCCGATGGTGGTCGGATTCCGGAGCCAGGGATTCGATTTCAGATTGGATTTTAACAATGCCGCTAAGGGGCGCTATGCGAGAATCAGACGATGAAGAGGACGTGACAGATTCGATCGCGTAATTTTCGTCGATGCCGCTATGCGGCGAAGAAGAAGATGATGAGGATGAGAACAGGGGCTCAGACCCGGGATTATAAAAACCTTTGCGTTCTACAACGGGATTCGATATGCGGGAAGCCAGATATCCTTCGATGGACGACGGAGTAGTGATATCGGACGTGGTCGTGGATAAGCGCGGCAGGGCGAAAGAAGCGTCGTCTTCATTTTCCCGATCGCTGCGAGTCTCGACGGCATCGTCGTCACCTTTGTTCTGTTCATCGTCATCGTCGAACAGGTCGTCTAACTCGTCGGAGGGCGGATAGTAATCCAGGATGTTTATTATATCTTCTGTGTCGTATCCGGTGTCGGCGAGATCCATAGCTTCCATAGTAAATACCGGCAGGGGCGGGTTGATCTCTATCTAGTAGATCTGTATTCCTTTTCGCCTTGGGTATCAAAACATGCATTCGCGGCTTTTTTAATCTGTCTGGATGTGTCATCCCGTCTTGAAACCGCAATGCCTCCAATTGGTCTTTTTCTGCCGCGCGCTATTGTAACTGGTCGACCGCGGATCCTATGCAAGACCGGCGCATACGCCTCTGATTTCCTCACCTTGAGTGCATCCCCCCCCCTCGTCTCTTCATTTCCCTCCCCCCCTCCTCCCAATTCAACAAGTCACACAAAAAAATTATAAATGATATTTATCGTTTGGATAAAAAATCCGTTTATTAAAAACGTCTTTCGGAGTAATCTATAAAGTCACACGACGCTCCCGAAGAGGGTCGATTGGAGCTTCTGTTCGTATCGTACCAACGCCACCACAATCACAATGACGAACAGAACGTGCAGCATCTTGGCGAAAAGCCCCGATAGCAAGGTGGCACAACAGCTGGTGAAGATGGCCGAGATACCGTTGCGGTTATCCGGAACGGGGGTCCAAGGCCCACCACCCATGAGACCGTACGGCGGTCCGTTTTGCTGACATTCGTGATAGCCTATTTCGCCCACAGCGGGATGCTTCTCGGCAGGACCCGGGGACAGTACCAACATAAGCTCGGCCACCAGGACAGACACCACGAATAGGCCGGTCAGGATTTTAAATAGCATCGAATAAACGATAGCGCACGGCACGGTCAAAGTGGTCACGGTAGCCACCGCGGCGCATTGTCCTATCACTCGAACGGTCAGTTCCAGCGACACTAAAGCCGCGACCAAGGGGTTGTAATATAAAAACGATATGGGGTCGGCTACGAAGCGGCGGTTGGCGCTGGTCTGGTACAGCGCTAGTTCGCACATGAACGCTGCCATCTTGTAGTACGGTTTCTTGACCAGCACGGTGGCCATCACTCTACTCGCGTAGTTGCCAGGGTAGCGGGTGGGGGATATCACATCCCGTCGGAACCTCATCACACCGAACATACGGCGCCACCAGCGCACGTTGTAAAAGAGACCGTACATGATAGACGCCAGCATTAGGAACTTGAAGTGCGTGGTCCACAGGTAGGCGGCGCAGTTCTTGGTCCCCAGCACCAGACGGAGCCGCTTTCGGCTGGACGATCGAGATTCCAGAGCGACTGCGGCCGAAGGGTCCACCAAGGGTTTGGTGCACGCCACATCGTGGTCTCCTACGGACTTGTCGGGGTTCAGTAGAGACCCGAGCGGAGCGTAGATCATGGAGGCGTTCATGGCTTCCCACGTGACGTTGTCGATGTTGAAGCTCTCCGAGTCGGCGACTGTGGCGTACACACAGACGTTCTCGTTGCGGCTGAGCCGCGTCGTGTACACGAGCACGAAGGCGGTGTACAGGGCTAGCGCGACGACGATGATCGCGGCCGGCACCGCGGCGATGGATGCTCTGGCGCTGCCCATCATCTTTCCCCAACGTCCACGGTGAACAGGGTCCTCAGTTTGTTACTGCCGCACTTGGCTGCAAAGCATTGCTGGCTGATCGACGCGCACAGCCTGCCGTGAGCGTCCACGCTGAGGGACAGGTACGTCCGGACCGTGTCTCCGGCTGGACGTCTGTGTTTGTACCGGACGCACGTAAAGTTGCTGCGGTAGCCGAAGGCGCTTTTCGGCACGATTTGAAAGAGCACCCAGTCGGTTTTGATCGCGCGGCAGACGGCCGTTACGCTCTTATATTCGGCGGCGTGATCGGGAAAGTGAGCGCTAATGTACGCCTCTATGTCGCTCAAGACGGCCTCCGCGGCGAAGGCTTCTAAAGCCGCCTGGTCCTTGTGATCCACCCCCCTCTTTTGCAGCTCGGTCATCAGGGACAGGCGTGGGCCGTAGAAGGCGTCTCTGTTTAGAGCCGCCTTGTGATCGAAAAAGCTGACATAGTCCCCTCCCAATCCGTGGACCACCGCGGAGGGGGAGCGGTTTGCGGAGGGAAGCGAGTGGGTGTGGAAGGATTCCGGACTGTAATGAGCCGCCACGAACTCGGCGGGGTCTCGACAGATGTCGGGCACGACGTAGAACGGGAGAAGGCGGCCCGACTCCAGGCCGTCGTTTCCAATCTTCCCAAAAAACGGCATACGCAAACTGCGCCCGTGCCCGCACACTCCCGTGTCGATTATATCGTAGTCCCGCAAGTAGGGTCCGACGGTCTCAACGAAGGCGCGTTCCAACAGTACGGCCTGTTGAATCACCCGCGCCATGCCGTGAATGGTCGAGACGCCGTGCAGGACGTAAGGAGCAGGGACGGGTACGCAAACGCGCATGCCTATTTTCTCCCGGCAAGTGCATAGTCCCTCGTAGCGATCTACGAGACACGGTTGTTCGTTCTGTCTACCGCAGGGAGGCGGTTTAGTCCCCGTGGCGTCTGAGTCGCAACTCTCCCCCTCCGACCTCCACTCCCATTCCCCCGTTTCTCCTGAATAGACCGATAAGTCTGAGTTAGAGTCGACCGCGTCGTCGGCGTACGCGTCTTCCCATCCTTCGTCAGACGGGGGTCTGGTCCACTCGGTCTGCAACACCAATTGTTCCTCCTCCATATCGCAGACCTCCTCCGGACCCGTTCCGTCGCGAGCCCTGCTGCTCACGTCGGCCTGAGCTCGGGGGCATTCGCTCTTGTAGAAGTAACACGGGTGAGAGGCCCAGTCCGTATCGGCGCCCGGCAGCAGGAGGCGCAACGCGGTCAGGATGCCCGTCCGAAACCCTCTCATGGCCGCGTGCAAAGTCACGTACGGCACCGGTCCGCGGATGCGCATGTCCACGTCCAGTATGAGGTGACCCACGGCCAAGTTCCCGTTGAAGATTTCGTTTCGATTGATGTATTTTTGATCGTTCCCTCCGGCCAGGGTCGAGAGAGAGGTCAGCAGCGCCGTCGAAAACCGTTGGGACGGGGCCGTTCTCGAGTCGACCGAGACGACGGATTCTAACAACGTGCGGGTCAGCGCCGCATCCGCCTCTGCCAGGTCGGAACGTCGTATTTCCTCGAATTTACACTCTCTCACGGTTTGGGAGACGAAGGAAACGTCGGGGGTCTCCCTGCACAAACTCCAGTCTTCCGAAACGGACACGCCGAAAAGCTGCCTGCCTTTGGCCGCCGCGGTCCGGTAAACGGGCAACGGGCCGTTGCCGATGATCCTGGAACCCAAAAGTGTGCCGACTGCGGAGGGGACACCGGGAGGGGCATCCGCCGCGCTGAGCGCCAACAGGCGGCGCACTATCATGAGTCCCTGGGGTCGGTTTTGCATCGACTGCTGTTTCGAGAAGGGGAGAGACGATGCGGGGGGAATCAACGCGGAAGATTCGTACGGAGACGAACACGGGTGTGGGGTTGGGGAAGTCAGCCTAGCGGCCCAGTGCAAAAACCCGCTTGTCGCGGAGGTTTGGCCAGCCCCGGCGTCCGAGGTTACCGTCACCGGCCATCCTCGGCGAGCCAAGGCGTCCTCGGCCGCGTCTATGCGCCTGGCCATTTGTGTAGAGCATCCCCAGACGGCAATCGGCCGACCGCCGTCTACGCGGGACACGGCGTTCGCGTCCGTGGCTCGTGAATCGTACGTACGGGCCGCGACGTAGGCGGCGGCTAAGGAAGGGGGCAGCTTCGTGATTTGAGTTTTGACGTTCTCGGCTATGTAGTCGCGTATGTTGAGCTGCGACCTGACGTGTGAAAAGAACCCCTCTATCGCCGATGCCCCCAACGCCGACTTGTTAGCGGGGTCTTCTCCGACCCGTTTGGCCGTCACGGCGTTCAGATGGCGAGTCAACTGCTCGCGGTTGTAGCATTCGAAATGCGCGAGGTACACGTACTTGACGAACTCTCCGTCCGAGATGCGCAACCCTCCTCGATCACGCTCGATGAACCCCTTGAGGGCATGGACCTCGGCCAAGTCGGACGCCACGCGAGCGGACACGTAGGCGGGGAACCAGTCAGCGACGGGCCCCCGAGAGTAGCCGCTGGCACAACAAAACTTGGAGAGCTTGGCAAACGACGTGAGGTCTTGTGTAACCAGCCCGGATGCGTTGGCGGGAACCTGCACGTCGTAAGTCAAGCAGAGGTCTTTGACGGCCTGCAGATCGTAATCTGAGCAGTCTGGATCCATGTGCGCCTGCAGGAGGTAGTAGCGAGTGCACAGAACCAGGGTCTTTTCACACGGGCCGAATTTGGACACATACCAAAACGCCGTGGTGGCTGAACCGCCGTACACGCGACGGTAGGCGGCGATAGTTTTCTGTTCGTGTCTGATGTAGAGAGCCGTCAGACCGCGACGCCCTCTAGGGAACGTTTCTATTAGCGTGCGCATAGAGGCGGTTGAGGTAGACGAAGAGCCGCCTCCTTTCCCTCGAGAAGAGTGAGCCGTCACGCCGCCTAGAACGGCCGCCAGAACGGCATTGCGCTCGTCGTGAAACTCGAAGGTCGCCTCCTCGTTCAGAGTCCGTCGGAGAGACTCCACCGACAATGGCTCTCCTCGGCACAAGGCGGCGCTCAACGCGTCCGCGTCCGGCCCGAACGATGGGAAATCGCACACGAAAGCGACGCGAACCCTGTCCTTGGTGGATCCACCCCCTGCTCCGCCGCATTGCAATTGATTCAACAGGCAGAATTTCACTCTAGCGGGGGCGTAACGATTCGATAGGGCGTCTTCATCGTCTCCTCCTAGGCCCGGCCGCATATATTTAGCGCTATAGCTGCCGGTATCAGGAGCATTCCGTCCTTCGGATATATCCGACGACAACGACGGCTCGTCGCCATCCAAGCAGTAGCTGATAACGTACACGCACCCCGAGGCGACTTGGTCGGTCAGCAGAGCGAGCGTAAAGGCCACGGCACAGCCGTCCACGTCGAACAGGAGAGAGATAGACGTCGGCCGATCTCCCCCACGCGCGTCGGTCGATTCGGCTGACAGCGCGGCGACTATCATATCCTCGTCGTCTTCGTCGTAACCTCCGCGAAACGTAACGTCTCGAGCCATGGATTCTTGCGGCGCCTCCGACGGCAAAAGAAATTCCGGCATGTTCGGCAAACTGAGAGCCATGTGCGGGTCCAGCCACGGCGGAGGAAGCGTTAAAAACGGGGGACGCGGGTGCCAGGTAGACTACGGCAAATTGCCTGGCACCGGACAAGACACTATAGCTATGTGCAGGCTGAAGGAGGCGGTGCAATCCATCAACCTGATGCTGCCCACGCCGATCACGTTGGAGATGGCCGTCCGTTCCGCCGACAGCGTTAGAAAATTGGTAAAGGGTCAAAGTCTCGCCAAGACTTACCGATCATGCCGGCGCAAATTGGACTGCCTATCCAGGCACGTACCTGGGTCCGACAATCCGGGACTGGACGCAGTGGTCAAGACTCACACGGAAAACGTGAGGCGATTGGCGGATACGTGCGCCGCCGCGCTCCTTCACATGTACATGGACGTGGATACGGCGGGCTGTCCCGACGCTTTCCTGGACCACGCGGTCAAGTTATCGGCGTCCACGGAAGTGGCTATGCAAGAAGTGTCTTTGGTCGAAAAGGCGTTGGGCTTGAAACCGGCCGCGGATAGACGTGGCGCGGAATCGTATTGTCCGCCGGAGGGCGCCCAAGCCAGAAAGTCCTCCCCCTATCACCCGGTACCCATCATCGACCTCGACTCCAGTCCTGGCGACAAGCGCAGGACCGTTGCCAACCCTCCAATGTCGAGTGTTGACGAATTCGAGGAGGAAGAAGATGAGTACGAAGAGGACTTGTTTGTCGGGGATTCAAAACTATGTCTAACAACGAACGACGGGGACTCTGTCGCCTTGTACCTCCCTGACCCTAACGACGGGAGCCTATCGGACCCTGCGGAATCAGACAGCGAACCGGTTTCGCTGCCAGCGAAACCCAGACGAAACGTCCGTGGAGGCAAAAGGACGGCGTGTTTGGAAAGCGCTTGAATCCCGCCTAGGCGATATGTAAATTGTGTAATTTGATCGGAGTCGTGCCCCACCACTGCCCCCTCCCTTAGAAATTATTCAGCCCATTTGTATACTTCTTCCCACTCCCTAACCCTTCTCCTATTTGATACCGCCGCTGTCTGCTTTATAGAATAAACACGAAGGATTTAGATGGGTTGAGATTTGTGCCGGTGATATTTATTGGGTTTTTTACTGTACACAGAGAATAAAATTTTATATTCCGCTTGACCCGAACCCCCTTTTGTTTCTGTCGCTCGGCTGAGCTTCCGAGTCAAAAGCGGCGGACGGCCTCCATCTGGGGATGGCGGCGCAAGTGCCCCTGCACTCAAAGCGAGATTCCTTGGATTTAGGGAAAGGTTCGCTTGCGTTGACGCCGAAAGGCAACCACACGTTACCGTCGCGAGCGATAAGAAGCAGTTGGGCTATGCGGTCTCCCGCTCTAATTCGGACGGGGTTGCAATTAACGTTACACACGGACACCACCAGCCACTCGTTACTCATCCACCTAGTGGGTATCACTGGCAGTCCCTTAGAGTTCATCGAGGAGCGTCCATAGACGCACGGAATGAGAGACCCGTCCTGACAAATGTACCTCTGGCGAACTGTAATCGCCGTGACCGTCATGGGCTCTAGGACCACGTCCACAGGGGAGGTGATGTCGTAGCCCGCGTCCTCCGCTCTCTTGACGGAGAAAGTCTCAGCAAAGGGCAACAGGGTAGCGAACTCTCCCGATGTGAAAAAACGCACCGGACCGATCGATTCGTTCGGCAGCGAGGGTGGATGACCAGCTCGCATGCCCATCACCGTTGCGCAGCCGGTGCGCACCACAAACGCGATCCTCGGATCTGATGTATAATAGTGGGTGGAGTTACGGACCCCATCGTTCCGCAGACATGCCAGACTCTCGCACCCCGTGCCCTCCCAGACGTCGTTCCCGTCGGGGGGCGTCTGACGTTCGCCGTCGGCAGCGTCAGAATCCGCGGCCGTGCGTATGGAACTCACGAATTGGAATCCGCATTCGTAGTCCGCGCCGGCGTCGTATAAGTCGAACAGCATACGAGACACGGGGCATACCGTCGCTAGTTTAACCAGCGCTAAGCGAACGACGAGACACCCGCGATCGATCCGACGTCTGTTCCGATCGTAGTAAATCAGGATCGATACGTTGCCACGGTACCCGGAATCGATGACTCCATTGGCTATTCTCGGGAAGGGGCTCTTGACGCATTCCGGGATCGGATGCTGTTCGAGATCGTTGGGATGGGGGCGATGGGGGATCGAGTCGACTTCTAGGACGATTACGGCGTAGTCTACGGGGACCGCCGTCCTCACTCCGATATCGACCTTTTGAACTCCGATCGAGTTAGGGAAAGGGTCGGGAAAGGTTATGTCCGTTTTGTTTATGGCTCTGAGGCACCGCATGTCGGAACCGTCGATGTAGCATTGCCAGTCGGAAGACTCGCAGCAGTAAATAGCCTCTTCCACTTCGTACGATATACCCCGGTTCGTAGTCGTCATCTCTGAAGGTCGCGTAGCCGGAGCGAGAGGCGACGAATCGGAGCGGTATGGAGGAAAGCCAAGGCCTATCTTAAAAACAACAGCAGCTCGAGGAGGGAATTCCTGTATTGCAAACACCTTTGTGGTCCTGGCGATGCGATTGACATACCTGCTGTTATATACGCCGAGTGCCCTCGGTGGGAGGGTTCCACCTGATACGCCATCTCGTGGCAATCCAGGAGCGCTAAAACGTGAAAACAACCCCTAGGTGCTCGTGAATACACCTCTTGGGAGGGAGGAGATAGGGTCTCGAACGTAAGGACAGAATTATAATTACCCTTCCTTTACCCGGTCTTTACCCCATCCCCCACCCATCTCTCCAGGAGTGCGCGGCTCGCAGTGTGAAGGAGCGTCGACGGGGCATCATACTTTGCGGACTCTAGGTGGCGGGCCGACGACTGCAAAGTTATCGTCACCGTGTCTCTCTAATCGTACCGTCGCGAACGACAAGACCATTTTTCGGACATGAGCGTCGTAGTCAAGCTATTCCTGCTCGCCTTCGTATACGCCCTCGCGTTGGACGTGGCTTTGGCAGACACCGGTCTGGGCGCGTATTCCGGCTTTGGTTCTACGGAGCCCAGAAACTTTTGGTCGCCCAGATGCTCCGCTGTCGGAGTTTCCGTCGCATTTTCATCGGCGTTCTCAGCCATGTTTTACTTAGGACTTCTCGTTGTCCTCGCCGCTTTATTAGCCGGATCGTACCATGCTTGTTTCAAACTTTTTACAAAGGACATGTTTAAGTACGATTGGTGATATGGATTCATTCGGTGCGGCGTGTTCCCTAGAAAAAAAAATATGTATCGTTACCGAAGGCATTGTAAAAATAAACGCGATTTAACAGAAGCTATACAGTTTTCCTTTCATTTTTTTGTCTCCTTTCCTCCACATCCTCAACGATAACCGTCTGGGAGTAAGCCTTTGGAGGCGAAACTGTGGGCGGTACGCATCTGAGCAGTGACACGACCGTCGGCAAATTAGAAAAAAGGGGGAGGAAACAGACGGCAGCCTTAGGAGGTTCCGTTACCCCGCAGCGTATAAAAACGTGAGGAGGGAAATACAGTCCTATAGGAAGTGTCACCTTCTCTAGATACGAATCTTGGCTTCTTCAGTTAAGCAGAAAAGAGGGAGAAAAGGGATATTTTGAGAAGCTTGGGGCCGTGCGGTGTGGGTTTTTTTTTGTTTGTCGCCTGATAATATGACAGATTATATGGATAGGCGTGCTGACCGTCGTCGTAGGTCGGTGAGCCAGCCGCGCGATTACTTTTTGCACGTCGGCGGATGCGCCCCTAAACAAGATAAGGAGAGGTCTCGTCCGCAAGGTACGAGCTGCGGTCGTTCTTCCAGACGCAGCTCCGTCTGCCAACCGAGCGTGCCTAGCGCAGAAGAAGCTAGACGCAGAAGCGCTTCGGCGGGGAGACGAGGCTTTTCGGTAGAAAGGGGCAAAGATTCCGACACGTTGGACGACGAGTACGACGGGTACGCTACCACGGGCAGACGAGGAGGAGCGTGTGATGGCACTGGCATCAAGCGTCGCTCGGCTCATGGCAAGAGCGCCACCTCGGCGGGGGCAGCTGTCTCCTCGTGCGGAGGAGATAAGACTTCTCGACGGTCAGCCAAACAGTGTCAGGACTTCGAAGCGACCAATGTCACTTGCACCGTGTTCAAGTTCGATTTGGGTGACGGTGCTAATAAATACGGGTCTTGTCCTTGGAAACCCAAAATGGCTGACTTTAACAAGAAAGTGTTTATCGGCTGCGTGGGAATAATAGCCAAAGCGCAAGGGGAACGAGCGGCGAAAGCTTTGTGGGACTCGGCGCCGCCGTGCAACAATGAAGAACTGAAAGACTTGCTCACCCACGCGGTGTTGAGCCTGAGAATCAGCGAAGGAACGTCCATCGCCAAAGTGGCGTCCGAATACGCCAAAAAAGGCTCCGGTGCCGTGACGGGCGAAGGCAGATGCAAGGACAAAACGGGGGTTACGGATTGCCAAGACGGGGGCAGACGGCGCGAAAGAGGCAGAGATCCTACCAAACGACAAGACGGAGCTTATCCGGCAGATTACCCCGTTAGGAAGGGATATGGGACTTTTGGATCCTCGTATGATAGATAGTAGGGACATTGGGTATGGGATCAGACTACGAATAAATAAAGACTGGGGAGAGGGGGGGTGGAATAGGGAAAGACGCGTCGCGATCCGATCTTCGTTCATAATAAAGAGACGTCGCGAGGCGTTAACAAAAACGTTTGATGTATCGGAATTGTTTTATTGCGAGTTTGGGTCCCCATGGGGCGGTTAAACTACTACTGATCGTTAAATTTAAATCCCGTAATACACGACCCCTGTCGGTCATTCATGTCATGCATCGTCGATGTGAGTGTGTTGGGGACGCGGTGAGCTTAGGAGAGAAAAAGGAGAGAAAATAAAGAGAAGGAGGCGGGAAATTCGCGGGGCGGGAGAAGGAATTAAAGGGGCGGCGAAGATTGGGCGGGATGGAACCGTCGTCATATAGTGCGGATGATCTTTTCGCCGCCATCGAGGCTTATTCCGCTGCTATGGGAGACTCGTATGGCCACGAACGGGTCGGCCGAGATACGGCTGACGAAATTCTCGAGGCCATCGGGTACGACAGCGACGAAGGTCGCCCGGGATCCGCTCGATCTATTAGTAGACGACGCGGGGATGACTTCGACTCGTCTGGAGGGGACGATGATTTCGATTTTCGGGATGCCGATGAGGATGCCATGTTGTCTGCGGACGATGATCCGCATCCCATCCCCCCGTTGGCAGCCGCACCGTTCCACGTCAAGATGTCTTTTCCCACGCCCACCGTTATGAGCCCTGGGGCCCTCATGGTGCGTCTGGTCAGGGAAC
>JARPRK010171695.1:0-11915 GCA_031763565.1 Amazona festiva | reverse complement strand
CCCCTTGTTTCGGTGGCGGGGTTTCTTGTCAGGAGTGTTGTTGACCTTACCGGATGTTCTCCGTGCGGTGACGCTCCACAATCCGAACACACTTGAAACACTCCATCTGACTCTTGTGTTGATGTTTCATCACACTCTTGAGCCGGTTGTGTCCAGTTGAGACAACTTGAGCAATTTTCTGCATCATTCAACTCCCATCGCGTGACGCATCTCGTTGACAAGGTAGGCGCAACCTCCGCACTCCACTCCGCGCAGGTGGTCTGCGTGGATGTTGTGGCAGTGTCCATACCAACGGTTGAGGGCGTTCTGCTGAAGTGGCGTGAGGCTTCCGTGACAGACCACCATATCAACCATCCACGGCTTCTTGGTCAGGTCAGGACGCGGCTCGGTGGCGTCGGCAATACCGGCTCCGCGCGCAGCGTAACTGGCAGCAAGGTCGGCAGGCAGTTCGAGCGTCACCATCGGCTTTTTGTCAAGCTTGAGTGACTTGGCAATGCGAAGGGCTTCATCCAGCGCCACATTGAGGCGCTCCTCGACGGAGACACACTTGGAACAATGCTTCTGGTCAAGGTGGTGGTGCTCGGCCTTGCGGGCTCCACGATGGAGGTTCCACTGGTTCATCACCCGCGCCACCGGCTTGTCGTAACCGAAGCGTTCCAGTTCCTCAAGCTTCGTCAAGGTTTTGTCCGACAGCACAGGAGTGTAGCGGCGGTAGCGGTGCGAGACGATGGTTTCCGGGTGGTCCGTGTCGCGAAAGATGTCAAGGATGCTCATTGTTTTCTCCAAAGTGGATTGTGACGTATGAAGTCTTTGTGAAGTTTTGTCAACACTGGATGCAGTGGGTGGAGACATCACAACGGGCGGGGGTGGTGTGACCCCCGCCCGTCAACGGCTCACTTGCGGGTTGTGGGAGAGGCGGGCACCGTGGCAATCTTGCCGGTGCTGGGGTTGGTGTCCACACCGTTGTCCTTGCCGGTGGTGTATGCCTGCGTGGCCTCGTCAGCGAGCACGATGTTGTACATCTTGTCCTCGGCGTCACGCCCGTGGAACGAGTTGCTACCGATACGAGCAACGAGGGCGTCCGAAGGCGCACCAGCCATCTTGGCAAACTGGCTGTGGATGATACCACTCTTGCGCCACGTATCGTAGTCGCGCAGCTGGTCCAGAAGCTTCTTCTGCTCATCGGCATACTGCTGACGACCCGAGGTGACCGAGGTCTGGATACGAGAGTAGAGGTCACTGACCTTGCTCAGATCGGGATACGCCTCCACAATGGCCGACACAACCGAGCCCGTGTTCGGATTTGTGGTTCCCTTGGTGTCGTAGCGACCCTTGATGGCGTCGGTGAGAATCTGATCAATCTGGGATGCGTTGCGGTCAGCGACTCCCAGCGACTCCTTGATGGTCTGGATGTAGGTGGAGAGGGTGACCTGATTGCTCTGATACTGTGCGCTCAGGCTGGTCTCCTTGGCGATCATGTCATTTCGAACCCCGTTGTACTGTGCGAACGAGATGATGACGCCGAGAATGACGACTGCGGCGGCGATGATTGCGCCGATCTTCGACTTGGACATGTGCTTCTCCTTGTTTGTGATGAAAGTTTTGCTTCTGTTATGAGTATAGACGCATCGGATGAGGGTGTCAACTCAGCGCGTTGTGTTCGAGTGATGAGTTGTGTTCGAGTGATGAGTGGCACCACGCTGTCGTGCCCGACCCTCTCTCGCCTGACTCGCGGGGGCGTCCGTCCTTGACATCGACTCGCCTGCGGTGAGGAACGACTCCAACCCTGACATCGGCTGTCGGCCCCTACGATCAGAGTAGAGGGTGTCCCGGTAACTCCCGGCCAGCATTGCACCACCCGCGATGAGCACTGTGGAGAGGAAGACCGAGACGAAACCCATCCAGAAGTCTGCTCCACCACTGGCGGGGATGCTCTTTTCGAGGTAGACATAATCGGCCATCTTGACTCGCTGGTAACCGTCCATCAGTGTCTTGCCCATCACTCCATCAATGGAGAAAAGGGTGTCCGGCGTGAGGGCGTTCTTGGAAAGATCAGTGGTGGCAAGGTTGTTCAGGTTGACAACCAGCCCTTCGTTGCCGGTGGGCATGCCGGTGAAGGCACGAGACCAGACAAGATAGTTGCCATCGACGCTCTTGTCGCTGGACTGTTGCGTCGAACCGTTCGAAGCGGTTGCCGTGGGAAAAGCACTGGGAAGTCCAGTGGCGGGCTTGACCGGCACGGTCGGAGCGGTGTTGGAGACACCGAGCACCACCACGACTCCGTTCTTGCTCAGGGTGTTCTTTCCCATGGACTTGGTGTCCAGCCAGTAGGCATTCAGCGCGGAGGTGTAGGCGTCCGCATCCTTGACCTGATCGGCGTTGACGAGGACAACGTGAAGGTCGCCCTGCTTGACTCCGAAGTAACCGTTGAAACGCTGTGCAGCAACCTCCCACACGGCAAGATTGTTCACACTTGTCCCAGCTTGATACACCTTGTTCGCGTCGTAGACACCCGAAACAGAGTCAGCAAGCTTCGGCAGCATGTTGTCCTTGCGGAACTGCGAGATCTTGTCGGAGAACTTGTTGTAGATGTCGGTCTGACTGGCAAGGACATAGTTCTTGTAGGTGTGGATGCTGGTGGTTCCACCCGGCGTTCCCGCATCAATGCGATCCTTCGCAGCCTGCCAGTCAGCAGGGACACCGCTGTCCACACCGGCAGGAATCCAATGGTTACGGAACTTGTGCTGTTCTGGATTGGCAGGGAACCAGTGGTCACCAAAGGTGTAGGTGGCACCCATGGTGTCGGTGACGGTGTAGGTGTCCTCCTCTGTCTCATAGGGGCAGTGGTGGTATTCAGTCTCCCACTCGGTGTAGGTTTCGGTCTTCGTGTTTCCCTTGGAGTCGGTGCGGGTGCGGGTACGTGTCACCAGAACTTCATGGGGGTCACAGTTATAGGTGTGGGCGCAGGCTCCGTCACGATTGCAGGTGGTCTTCTCCACGTTGTATGACTTCTCGAGACCATTCCAGAACTCGTGGTAGTTGGTGATGTCACTTCGAGAGGCGTTGGTCCAGAGCGAAAAGATGCCCGGCGTGACACCCAGCAGCGACACCAACGTCAGCACCACAACCACCAGTGGTGAAAGCTTGAGCAGGCGTCGCGTCAGCACTGCAACAGCCGCCGCGATGACGATGATGATGCTTGACGCCCAGATGAACGAAGATCCGTCAAAGTTCATGGTGTCCTCCCTGAACACTCGTAGTTGACTCAATTACACCACATGGAAAGATGTTTGTCAAGACTTGACGAAACCTCCTCCCGTTCGTTGCCATCGACTGCCCGTGCGGAATGTCATGGGTTGATAGAATTTCGTCAAACTGTTGACTTTGATTGGAAACACCATGAAACTTCGTTGCTTTCCTGCTGTGACACGCTGTGCGGTGACAGGAGCGAGTTTGTTGTTGATTGCCGGGGCTGCAGGCTGTGGAAACAGTTCTTCCACTGTGTCAACCCCTTCGACAAGGACGGTTCATTCTGCTGCGTCTGCGAGTCCCATGCGATGGAATGACATTGCGAAACTTGGTCCCAACCACAACATCCCTGTTCACGACTTCATGACCGCGCTCCTTGATTCCCAAAAAGGGTCGACGTGGACGATGACAGTCAAGAGCAAGAGAGGGGAGTCGGTGTCCAATGTTGAAACACTGTGCAACCCCAATCCCGAAACGGTTACTTCGCCAACAACGGACTCAGACAACGGCGTGCCCCTTCATACATGCGTAGAGGTGACCCAAACTTTTGTTGCCTACCAACGCGCCGTCATTGTTGCACGACCACTCACCGCCACCTCCGTGCAACAGGTGAACAAAAAGTCTGGAATATGGCGAGTTTCAGGTGAAGATGAAGATGGCAACAAAAAACTGGTTGCTGAACCTTCATTGAAGGCGGTTGACTACACCAACCCACTTCTCTCCATCAACTTCACCTCGGCGCGCACCGGCAGTCAAACAGTGTCGAAAACCGACTACATCCTCACGGACACCGCTGGCACCGAGTGGGAGGTCAGCACCGATGACGAGGGGCGGCCTCTCACCATGTCCGAAATGGGTGGCGCAGATCGATACTTCAACTACACCTACAGCAAGACCGAGCAACAGTTCATCAAGAAAATCCCCGCCCTTCCAACAAGCTGAAGTTGCGTTTGACAAGGTTGTTGTGCTATTGTTGAAACATACATCAACCAAATCCGCAGAAGGGAGGCAGATCATGAGAGATTACGAGGACATCATTCGTGACAATGACGAAGTTCTGTATGGACTGAACCCCAATGACAACCCCTTCGACTTCTCCCGCATGACTGAGGACGAGATTGACGCAGCCAATGACGCGTGGCTGGCGGCACAGGACCATGACTCTGACTGGGAAGAGCTTGGGCAGTATGACACGTCCGGGATGAGTTCTGAAAGTTGGTGGAACTCGTATGCACCTGCCCACGGAGTGGTTGGAGCATCCCATGACATGAGGGACTACGACTTCAACGGTGATGAGCCATACTTCGATGACGAAGACTTTGAGGCCGAGTCGTGGATGACAGGTCTGCATGGTTTCTCCGGGGGCTCCTCTTCCACAAGGCGGCACCGCTTTGTTGACTTGTCAAAGGTGGAGGGGTTGAGCCACGTCGGTCGCAATCATCCACGTCGCGCAGCACGGCGTTGACACTTGACGAAACTTGAATCATACGATAGGTTGGAACCATGAAACTCTTCGACATCGCCAAGCGGTTGTTCACGCATTTTGCACATCTTGAAAAGGTTGACAAACCACTGAATGAACCCGCCGAGAACATCCCGCTGCTCGGTGCAAACAACAAGTGGCTCTCCTACGTGGATCGTGCATCGTCTGTCGTCAAGAACTACCATCACGGAGCCGACCACGGAGTGAATGCTTCGTGGCGACAGTTTCATGCACGACCACGCGACTTCACCGGTGTTCCCGGTCTCGAGCGGGTGGGCAACAGGCATCCTCGTCGTCACTGCCACACTCGTTGATCTTGCTTCACCTTGACACAAGCCTTCATCATCCTTGATGAAGGCTTGTGTGCGTTTCTGAGCGCCTTGATCTCCTTGGGGGTCCAGTTGCTCGACTGACGGGCCGAAAGGCGCTTAGCGTGGCGCACAGAGCCTCCGGCGAGGTGTGGAGCGGCATATGCCGAACACAGCACAACCCCATCCGTGTCGATTGAGCACGGACGGGGCTGTGCAAAGGTTCGTCACGCCTTGTGGAGTGCCTTCTGCGCAGCGACGACAACCCTGTCAGGAGGGAATGAGTCGTCAAACACATAACCAGTGTCGTCAGAGAAGAGCATCCCGTCATCCAGTGCAGTTGAGAGGTGGACACTACCTCGAGGTCCAGCCCAACACGCCGACAACTCATCCATACCTGTGTCGTGCTGGATGGACGATGTCGAGAAAACTTTTTCAAGGATCGGAGTCAGGAGACGTTCCGCCTTGGCCCGCAGCCCATCGTTGATGTCCGGTTCGCTCAAGGCTTATTGAAGCTGGTTGTTGGTCACTTCGTCTCTTGCCCGTCATGCTCAAGCTTTCCTTCAAGGAGGAAGGCTGGGGCGGAGACGATGAATTTGCCATGCGTGGCGGGGGTGGTCCGCACCACCGAACCGTTGATCAGGTAGGAGATGGTGCCCTGCTCGCGAGTCAGGGTTGAGATGACTTCGCGACCTGCGTGCCGCCAACGCAGCTCAAGGCCGTTGTTCTCCAGAGCGCGCACGTCAAATACCTCGATGCTGAAGTTGTTGACGAGGTTGAAGAGCTGAATATTCGCAATCAACTCGAGGTATGGATCCTCCACCTGCGCGATGATGATGTCAATGATGTTCTTGGTGGCCATGGCTTCTCCTTGATTGAAACTGATTTGTTGTCAGCTTACCAGATTCAAACAACTTCGTCAAGTCCAGACAGGTCGTTCAACGTCCCTATGATTACATTTAGGCTTGTCAGAATGGGTTTGACTCTCAATGTGAAGAAGTTGGGGCCAAAGTGTGCCCATATAATTTTATGTCCCATGTATAGCACCCGATGTCGGCCTGCCTGCGTGCGGGCGCGGGATGCTCGCCGTCGCAGGCTGGGGTGGCCCTCTTGTTGGCCCCCGAAGGACTGTGTGCCCTTCCAAGGGCCTCGGGGACTTGGGTGGTCCAGTTGCTCGATCCATGGCTACAACGCCGTCACAGGTGTCTTGTGGCCTCTCCAGCGGACAGTATGATGCCTCTCGACCCAGTGCCGCTGTTCGCCCTCAGTCGTCTCCTTCCTCGTGTTGGGTTGGCGAGCAGAATTCCAAGGTGACGACACTGCCGGTGCTGGATGTGGAGAAGTTGGATGCAAACAGCAGTATTTATCCTTGTCAGCGTCGATTTTGACACAACTTTGACACCATTGGAACAAAAGTGTGCCCATATAATTTTATGTCCCATGTATAGCAGCTGCTGAGGATGGTCTCGACCGACCACCTTCCCGCCCTGATCCCGCCCTTGGTAGAGTATGGAAGACCCTGTGTCCTGCAGGGTGATCATCGCAAGGGAGTTGGACATCATGAGCACGGGAGTGTCACCCACGGGCAGGAGTGAAAGTATTCGTTCAGGTAGGGATTGGTTGGGTCTGCTGGCCCGACTGGTGCTGGGTGGATCCTTGTTGGTCGCAGGTTTGCTCAAGTTGCCAAACCTTGACTCCAGTGTGCTCGCTGTTCGTGCATACCAGCTTCCGGTTTCCTACAATGTGGTGAAGATGCTTGGGTATGGTCTGCCGTTGGTGGAGGTGCTGGTCGGTGCGTTGTTGGTGCTCGGACTTTTCACCCGCACCATGGCCGTGATCGGATCGATGATGATGCTCGCCTACATGGCCGGGATCACGAGTCTTTGGGTTCGCGGACTGAAGGTTGACTGTGGTTGTTTCGGCGGGGGTGGAGAGACGGACAATCCGCGTTACTGGTTGGACCTGTTGCGAGATTTGTTCTTCCTGCTGGCGGGCGTGTGGTTGGTTGTTCGCCCCTTCAGTCGCCTGTCTCTCGGGGAGAAGCTGTTCCCCCCGCTCGACACCCACATTGGGGACGACGACGATATGAAGTTTGAAACAATTTCTCACAACTGAAAGAAGTCTTCCACAATGAAACTCTTCTCCCGCACACCTCGAACCACCGTTGTTGTGGAGCGTCCTGACGCCTTGATCAAACTTTCCGAGATGGAAGCCCCCGAGGCTCAGGCACTTGCAAACGCCGTGCAGCAACAGAGAGACCATTTCTGCACCTGCAAAAAGGCGAATGTCAACCTCTGCGACAAGTGCCGCAGTGTGAGTGAGCGTTATCTATCCACCATGAAGGATGCCCGTGATGCGGGGTTGGAGTTCAACTCGGGAGAGCTGTACAGGTATGCCAGCCCCCTGTCCCATGAACGTCGTCGTCCTTGAGTTTTGCTCCACAAGCCTTCTGACATCTCCAGAAGGCTTGTGATGTATCTTCACCCTTCAACATGACATTGGATCACCATGGACAACCCAATCATCCCATCCCCATCCCTGCGCGTTGCCGTGGTCGGCGGGGACGACGAACAGTTGATGCAGTTTGACACAGTTGGCATAGAGGTTTTTCGGGTTCCCGATCTCAGTATGACAGACAACACCGGACGCAACTTCGCGGCCAGCGCCTTCAAGAAGTGCGACTGCAGTGTCTTCTTGGATCCGTCACGTTCGGACGCCGAGGTGTTGGCGGGGGTGGCGTGGCTGATCCAACCACTTCCCGGTGTCGTGTTGTGTGGGAGCAACCCCCTGATGGCGCAGCTGTTCCACGTTGTGACAACTCTTGACGAAGTGCTCGAAGTCTTGACAAACCATGTGAGCGCGCCTCCCACGGAGAAGCAGGAGTCCAAGCACCTGTTGGATGCTCAGGAGTATCCCGGCCTCTTCTGAGTCTCGTGACTCCTGCTCAACCCTCGTGGATTGACTGTGCGCCAGCGTGAGGCAGGGTCGCGCCGACGAGACATGGATCCACTGAATAAAGGACTTTTCTGATGGCTGACACTGTTTACCTGATGGCATTCGAGACGCCGCCGATGTTGGGGCCGGTGGAGCTGGACCTTTCACAAAGACATGTGACGATCCTGACGGCCTTCTCCATTCCCAACGCCTGCCTTCCTCCATTTCAACGAAACCTTCGAGCAGTCATGCCGTGGCTGAACCCTGTTCAACTTCGCGTAAGCGGTCACGCCGTCTTCGGCACAGAAGAGATGCCGGTTGACGTGGCGCTGGTTGAAGAGTTCCCGGTGCTCATGAATGAAACTGGTTTGACACAACTTGAAGAACTTCACATGACGTGTCTGGAGACGATGCAAATGTGGGGAGGACAGTTGGCCAACCCTGACTTCAACGGTGCAGGGTTCTCTCCACACGTCACCGGATGGAAGGCGAAGGTGGGGACACCAATGTTGTTGGACAGTCTGACTTTGGTGCAACACAAAGGTGGATTCGGTGTTGATGTCTGGAACCTCGAGACCTTCTGGCTGGGAAGGTGAAGTTTGACACAGTTTCCACCAAAAAACCCCCGCGATCCACCTGATCGCGGGATTTTTGGTAGTGCGGGGTGATTCTTCAGCCCTGTCTCAACTGTTCGTCAACTTCATCAACGTCGATGCGTTCGCAGGGGCCGTGGCATGTAGTCCAGAATGGCTTGACAGATGCTCTTGTGGGGCGGGACCACAATCAGGTAGTCACTCTTCATCGACTCGAAGCAGCTGTTCTTGATGTCTGCCTTGACGAAGACTGGAAGATGTTGAGAGAGTTTGATCTTCGCCGTCTGCTCGGCCTCGGGGTGATGGGGGTCAAGGATGACGACAGGTCCACACTCGACAACTTCACGAAGAGGTTGACAAAGATGAACGTGTTCAGCGGGCGGATTGGCGACTGCGGTGTCCAGATCTTCAACGGTGAAGAACTGGCGCAGACATGTGGAGGCTTCTTCAACTCCTCCGAGGACTCCAACAACGATGTTGGCGAGGCACGGCTTGGATTCGCGTGCGTTGGGAGTGGTGGCTGTCATGTGGAATACTCTAACAACAAACCGTCGATTTGTCAAGCATTGTTGAAGCTTTTCTGAAGTTGATCTGGCTTGGCGAAGGTTTCTTGGACGCTGACGTGTCGTGGAGACGGAACAACCCCGTGGAAGGGGATCCACGGGGTTGTTTCTTCTGTGTTGTTTTCAGTGCGAAAAATCACAGCCCTTCTTTGGTGCGTTCTTCCTTGCGCTTCTCGAATCGTTCAAGATCCTTCTGGATGTCAGCGGTTTCCCAGACATCCTCCATGTAGCGGCGATGTGCTGCCTTGAGTTGTTCTGGGCTCCGTTGCTCGACAGAGGTGGAGCGAACACGATCAAACTCTGCTGCCGAACGTTGGGAGGCTTCACGAACATTCTTCAAGTTGTTCCTGAGCATTGCCACCTTGGTGCCAGACGGAGTCTCGTGACCCTTTTTGAGATCGTCAAAGTCGGTGACTGTCTGGTAGTAGTAGTGCTGGGCGTCGGTGACACGAGTTCCAAGGTAGTCCAGATGTTGGCGGTTCTCTTCGGTCGGGTTGGCTTTGTAAGCCTCCTCCGCGTCCATGTATTGAAGGTTCGTCTTCACCATGCGCTGCTCACGATCCATGAGCTGCTTGTCAAGCTTCATGTAGTTCTCCTTGTACCAACGAGAGTCAGGAGAATGATAGCCAGTTGGAAGGCTCAACAAAGCTTTGTTCATCTCACGCTCTGTCCAGTCTTCGCGTTCGGCACTGTGTGAACTTTCATATTGAGCGTATTCACTCTGCACTGCCGAAAGCTTGTTGGCGGCATCCTCAATCTTGTCATTGTCACCGTTTGCGGACTCAAGGGTGGCTTGGAACTCCTTGTGGGCTTCACGAAGTTTGTCGGCATTCTTGCGGGACTGTTCGACGTAGGCTTCAATCTCATCATCGGTGGACTTCCGTTCATGGGCAGCCAGTTCGGCCCAAGTGTCGCCGGTGTCCCGAAGTGTTTGAATGTTGGAGTTGTAGCGATACTTGGCCTCTTCAAGCTCTTGGACTTGACCAGCCAGCTGGGACTTCATCACCAAGTAGTGTTCGGCGGCGTCGTCCATGTTGGCGTAGTTGTCCACCATCTTGGCGGTGTCGATGATCGCCTTGCCTCGATCTCTGATGTCGCCACGAAGCATGGTGGTTTCTCGAAGCATCTGATCGTGCTCTTTCTGGGTCAGTTTCTTGGGCTTCTTTGCCGCAGGCTTCTTGGGTGCAGCCTTCTTGGTGAGGCGTGAATCCCCGGTGGTCTCCGTCTTCATCTTGTCGTAGAAGGCTTCCGCCTTTTCGGCGCTGTCGAAGTGCTCCGACTTCTCACCGTTGCACTTCGCCGTACAGCTTTCGGGAGTCTTGGCACGGCACGGCATAGGCCCTTTGTCGGTTACGTGGATCTTCTTGGCCATGAGGGGTTCTCCTTTTGAATATGGAAGACAAAGCCAAAACAACTTTGTCAAGTTTGACGCCTTCTTTTCTAACACTTGGACCAAACTGTTTCAACTTCGAAAAACGGTCCAATGTCGATACAATAACTAGAGGAGTTCATGGATTGGTGGCAGACGATGTTCCAACACTCCAACACAATACACGGTATCATGACGAACAGGTGGAGCCATGGCTGACAAATTTGACTTCTTCATCAGCAATCCTCCGTACCAACTGATTGTCGCACAACGCAGCACTTCCACCTCCAACACCGTTGACGTTTTCGACCAATTCCATCTTTTTGGGCTGGCGACGGCGGAACAATGTGTGATGATTCATCCTGCCGGACGATGGTGGTTCTCGGATAGTTCAAGGCTTCGTGACGTGTTGATACAGCAGCGTCATCTCAGTGAGTTGACCTACTTCACCCAACGCGAAGCGCGAGAGCTGTTGTTTCCCAGTGTAGACGTTGCTGACGGCGTCGGGGTCAGTGTCAGCACCCGCACCATCAACAACCGCTACCTTCTCGGTTCCGCCGTGTCTGATTCACGCGAAGAGCTTGATTTTGATGGGTTGATGTATCCGCTCGAACAAGAGGACGTAGCCTTCGTCAAATCCTTGATGCCCTACATTCGCGAACACGGATCCCTTGCCCAACGAAACAACCACCGCTTCGTGGACAACGAGGCGATGGTTCGGGGGCGGTTTCTCGAAAGTCTCCACCTTGAAGAATACACCGGACAGGAGTATGACCACAAGGTGTTTCAGAAAATTTATGCCAACGCATCCTCCAGCATGGGCGGCAAGTCCAAAACCTACTTGATAGAGCGTAGTCTTGTCCCCACTGCGGTGCATCGTTACCGTGTCGCGATGGGATACTCCATCTTGAAGAACCCTTCTCGAAGCCTTCGATTGTTCATCTTTGGCCCTGACACCACCTTCGGAGGCTCGGCGGTTGCGCTTGCTGCGTTTGACACAGTTGAAGAAGCAACAAACTTTCTGGCCTACGCGAAGACCCCACTGTTCGAACGGGCATTGCGGACCACATTGGCGGGGCGCAAGAAGCAGCTGGGCGTCTTTGTCCCGGATCTGGGGGACTACTCCACCAACAACGAAGTCTTCATGCCCGACGAGTTCCTTGCGAAAGATCATCCATACAAAGGTGCAACGCTGGAGCAGCGGTTGACGAAGCTTTTCTCCATGGAATAACCGTGTCAGGCACTTGACACAGTTGATGCGGCTGTTGTATGATGGAGACATCGAAGAAACCGCTTCAACCAAGGAGAAAAGATGAAGAACACCTCGACTCGCCAGCCCGGTGCTGTCTCAAACTTTGTGAACACCTACAAGCTCCTTCTCATCGGGGGCGGGGTGTCGCTGCTTGCCCTGTTGGG
>JARPRK010171691.1:0-18888 GCA_031763565.1 Amazona festiva | reverse complement strand
GGTTGGTCTCGGTGAACCCGTCGACGTGTCCTCGTTCGAGGAACGGGTCTCGTCGTCGATCCCGCATGGTGGGTCTCATGCTCCTTCGCTCTTTTCGTCGGTCGCGGGCAGGTCGAGCGTCTTCCAGCGCAGGTTCACCGCGTGCAGCGTGACGTGGAAGGTGTCGGCGAGCCGGTGGACGAGCTGCGCGTGCGTCAGATCATCGTGCTCGGCGACGGCCTGAGTGAACGCGCGTCGGGGCATCATGAGTGCGAGCGCGAAGTAGTCGACGTTGCGTTTGATGTCTTCGTCGAGCTCTCCGACGTCGTACATCGCCGCCTTCTCGTCGTTCAGGCGGTACACGAGGAAGTACGTCGCGAGAGCTCGACCGATGGTGAAGGAGTTCTTCGATTTCGACTGGTATCGCGGGATGTTGATCCACATCTGGCCCGGACGACGCACCATGAGCTGCGGGAATTCTCCCCAGTTGTCGTGGATGATGGCGCCGAGCTTCTTCGCCAGGTCGGCGATTTCGATGATCTGGCCGGGGAAATGGTGATCGTGGATGCGTTGCGCGTACGTTTCGAGGTTCTCATTCATGATGCGTTCTTTCCGTGAAGAGATGGATGAGTCAGAGACGTTCGGTGAACTCTTCGAGCAACACCGTCGCGTAGGCCTCGGTGTAGTCGTTCTGCATGTCTTTGAGGCGGAACGCGCCGGCCTCCCAGAACAACGGGTTGTTCTCCGGATCGACGCGGTGCAGGTGATTCTTGTACGCCAGGAAACCCATGACGTAGGCGAGCGTGGTTCGAGGGTCGGCGTGCTCGTGGATGGTCACGTCCTTGGACGAGTCGACCGCGTAACGGATGAACACTTCGTCGAGGGACCCTTCGTGCGTGAACGCCATGTTGCCCATCGCCGAGAACAACTGGACCATGTTCTTCGGCGGAAAGCCCCGCCACTTCGATTTCATCGTCGAATAGACGATCGCGCCACGATGGACCGCGTGCGTGAGCTCCAGCGCGTCACGCCGGCCGGCGTCCTTGAGATCCGGCGTGGGGGAGAGAACGATCACGTCGGCGTGCCGTCTCGTGAGGCGATCGATGAGTCGAGTCATGGGTTCGTCCTTCTGCGGGAATGGATGCTTCAGTGATGCGACGCCTTGAGCTCGGCGATCATCTCGTCGAGTTGTCGTAGCGTCACGTGTCGTTGTGTCGGTACTTGCGCCAAGAGCGTGTAGTTGCGGGTGTCGATCCACGTGGTCGGATCCTCGTCGTACATGACTTCACGCGCCGTGTGGGGCGAGGTCCAACCGATGACCTTGTCCGACTCGTCGGACGTCGTCTGGATTGCCGGACACAGACGCAGCGAGACGCGAGCACAGTAGACGTGGACGGGGCCGGCGTTGGAGCGCATCTTCGGGATGCTCGGATCGTCGACTTCGGTGAAACGAGGCTGGTATTCGAGCAGTTCGTCCCAGTCGTCGCTCGGACGCCACAGGGGATCGTTGTCCACGAGGAGGAAGAAGGTCGTGTCTTCGTCGGTGATGACTCGACCGCACACCTGACACAGGATCTGATCGTCGTGGACGCTGAACACCGAGACGTTGACCTGGCCGTGGCCGATCTGGTCGAGGTCTCGACCGTCGTCGGCGAGGAATGGAATCGGGATCGGCTTGCCGTTCTTCGAGAAGGCCCGCGAGAAGAGTCCGTAGGGCTTACGACGAAGTTTCGCCACGGCGAGTCGGGTCTGGGTGAACGTCGTCTTCGCCATCAGAGGTATGCCTTCGGGGCGCGGTCGGCCTCGTCGTGTTTCGACGTGGGTGACGTGAGAGACGACGTCGTCGGGTAGGGCGATGCTTCGATGGCGCGAAGCTCACGCTCGGCCTGTTCGTCGGCGCGAATCTCGTCGAGGATGGTCTTCGCTTCGGTGCGCAGAACCTGAGCTTGTGCGGCGAGTTTCTGGCCGGCTTGGCTGAATCCGTCACCGTACTCCTTCTTCGCGCGGTGCATCAGCGTCGCGGCCTGGGCGTGCATGCTCTGGGCGATCGCGTAGCGCGGGTCGGTGGGAGAGGATGGGATCTCTCGACTCGTGTCTCGATTCGGGTTTCGGTTCAGGACGGTGACGATGAATCCGCCGGTCACGATGAGGGCGACGATGGCGCCGGTGAGCGCCGCGATGACGATGGTGGTGAGCATGGTGGTTCCTCGGTGTCGTGTGTGTCGTGGGTACGGGGATGGTCTAGACGGTGAGCATGAATTCGTTGATGAATCGGTTGCATTCGAACCTCTCGACGGTCGCGAGCATTTCGTTACGATCTGTCGGGAATTCTCGTCCGAGATAGGTGTCGCACCACTTCTCTTCGCCTACTCGGCGTTTCATGAGGCGAATCGTGGCGTCGTCGCCGTGTTCGAGTCGCATGGCGTCGTACACGTCGTCGAATTCGGACGCTTCGTCGAACACGACGCTGCGTTCGAGGCTGATGGTCTTGGGCATGAAGGGTTCCTCTGATCTCTGGAGCGGGTCATTCGGCTCGTGGTCCGGTACACGTCGTCGGACGGGCGACGCCGTCTCGTTCGTTTCGTACGCGGATCGTCGGCACGAAGCACGGCGTGGCCGGCGTGATCGAGCGTGTGCTGGTCATCTCGCCGAGTGCAGGCAGGGGTGCGTGGATCATGTCCGTGTTCCGGGCTCGACGAGGGTCGTCGTCCGGCACGACGGCGGCGAGTCGTTCGTCGACGGTGTATTCGCCGACGACCTTGCGACACCACCAGTCGCCGAGACGGACGTAGTGGACGGGCTCGATCCGGTCGGCTCGGGGATCGTCGACGTGAATGCTCGTGCTCGGGATGACCCGGTACGGCTTCTGCTTCGCTTCGTTCCAGTGGGTGTAGGGCCACTGGACGACGGGGATCTTGGCCGAACCCTTGGGCTTCGTCTTCGCGGGCTTTCGTTTCTTCGGCGACTCCGTCGCCGTGGTTTCACCTTCGGCGCTGGACGTCACGCTGGACGTCGCGTCACGTTTCGGGGGATTCTTCTCGTCGTCCCTGGTCTCACGAGACGCTTCGCTGACCGCTTCGATGGCCGAGACGCTCTCGTGCCAGTTCGTGAAGTGCGCGACGAGGTCACTCGGTGACGCGATCGGTTCTTCGACCTCGACGGTCTCGACCTGACCGGATTCTCGACCGACCACCTTGCGGATCATCGTGATCGAGCACGTCTCGTCGAAGTCGATCCGGACGGCGAAGGTGTGGAATCCGGCCGCGCCACGTGTGGTCGATTCCCACGCCGGACGGGTCCGTTTCACCTTCATCGTGTACGTCAAGCCCTTCGTGGAAGAGCTGTGCGACATGGAGATCGGGTGCGCGGAGGTCTCGTGTTTCTCGACGATGGCCGCGGTGAGTTTCTGGACGTCGGAGATGTTCATCGGGGTGTTCGCTCTCGTGGTCGAAGACACGGAGGCGACCGACACGTGTCGTGATCTGGTCGCCTCCGTCTCGTGGGTTTCTTCGGGTCAGCGCGTCGTGATCGTGAGGTAGGGACGGAACATCCCCCAGTGCCGGGCGACGTAGATGGTCGCGACGAGGATGACGGCCAAGGCGATCCATCGGATCACTTTCGCGAGGGTCTTCTTCACGAGGAAGACCCGCAGCGTGTTCGTCAGCCACACCGTCACGATGCCGCCGGCGCCGGCGCTGAGCGTCGCCCAGACCTGATGGACCTCACGCATCGGATCGATGGGCGTGATCGTCGTCGCGTGTGAGGTTCAGCGTGTAGCCGTGCTCGTCGAATTCCGAGGGGGTGACGTGGTAGGGCACGTCGTGGCCGGCGATGTTGAAGGTGACGGCGTCGACTTCGACGCGAGTCGAGGGCGTGGTGAGGTGAGAGTCACGTCGGCTCATCGAGACGTGGCGCAGTGCTCGCATCACGTCGGAGACGTAGGTGATCTCGTGCTCTTCGAGCGTGTGCGTGGTGGTCGTGGTGGTCGTGTTCGGTGTCTTTTCGTCGGTCATGATGAGGGTCCTTTCGGGTTCGTGATGTCGGTGTGGTCAGTGGTTCGAGTCGAACGAGGCGTATCGTCGGATCACGTCGTCGAGCTTGGCTTCGCGTTCTGCTCTGATGCGTTCGGCGAGATCGCGTTCTTCGATCTGTTCGGCGAACAACGCGCGTTCCTTCTCGGGATCGACGATCATCTTGGCGTACTTCTCGATCAGGAGCGTGAAGGCCCTGAGGGTCTTGTCGTCCATCGGAGCGACGGCGATCGGCAGGTCGTCGACGGTGTGGACGTCAGGGTAGACGACGTCGATGACTTCGAGGAGTTCCAGGAGCCATGCGCGAGTGACGAGCATGAGGTGTTCGTCGTACACGGCGTATTTCTCGGCGACCGTCTTCTTGGTCGCGGCGGTGGCTGCGGCTCGTTCACGTTCCATGGGCGTCATCTCGATGAATCGCAGACCTTCGAGGATGTGTTTCGGGACGTGACGAAGACGGTGCCGATCTAGCGCACCACGTCGTGCGATGACTCGATCGACGATGGTGATCACCGCGTCCGTGGAGATCGTGTCGTCGGCGTCTGATCGTCGCGGTGCGAGGAGGTGACGGGTCGGTCGGTGACGTTCTTCTATCCGACGACCGGCCGATGAGACGCCGATGGCGAGCATCCACGTCAGGAAGCTGAAGAATATTCCGAGCTCGAATGTACGTTCGCTTTCGCCGTAGATCGTTTCCGGTAGCGATGCGATCATCACGCTGAGCACGAAGACGCAGCTCAGCACGATGGCCGGATCCTTTCGTTCTGCTGTGTTGAGCGCGAGACACATCGATCGAACGAGGTTCAACGGAGCTGCTGATTCCACCGTGACCGTCGATGCGTCGGACGGCGTGGTGGATTTTTCCTTCGGACGCTGTCGTTTGATGAACGCCTCGTTCCAGAAGGCCGTGCGGTTCCCTTCGTGTTTCATCATGCGAATGCGTTCGACGTGTAGATCGTCGGTGTTCGCGCCGATCTCACGTGCTGCGTCGTCGAGACTCGACGAGATCTTCGCGACGTCGAGGTGATCGCGACACGCCTCGACGTAGCGCGTGGAGAGCTCTTCGAGTTCCGTGAGGATCGAGGCTCGGTGTCGTGCGGCGTCGATGATCGGCTCGGGGTGATCGAGGCGACGGGGCGCTTCGACGATGACGTCGTTCAGCGTGACGAGGGCTTCTCGGATGGTCTTGTGGGAGGAGACGGCACGCGTGTACTGGGTCATGGGGTCGTCTTCGAGACCACGAGCCGACATGGAGCTGAGTCGAACGAACGAGGTGGCGACGTCCATGGCGTAGGAGGGAATCAGTGATGGTTGTGCGAGAAGGAGATCGCGCGCCGAGAGTGTTTCAGATGTCGGCGTTTCGGGTGATGAGGTCATGGGTGAGCATGCCTTTCGGTCGAGTTCTTCAGTTCCCATGATATGTCGGACGTGATCGGTGACCGCATTCGGTGCAGACCATCGTCGACGTCATGAAGATGATGTCGTGCTCGGGTGTGTGGATGGTGGCTTTCGAGCATTTCGAGCAGAAACGGAACATGGCGTGAGAGATGTCTTTCTTCGAGAGGGTCTTCGGATCTCCAGCATGCGCGTATCGGAGGATGGGTTCTCGAACGACGAAAGACGCACGGTGAAGATGTGTCACCGTGCGTCTTCAGATCGGATTCGACGTCTATTCGACGCCTCGGTCACGGATCAGATGATCGAGGGTCCGTTCTTCGACGGCGCCTGCGTCTTGAGTCGTGAAAGTTCGCGCTTCAGCATCGTGTCGAAACTCGACGTGCTGTGGTCTTCGACGCCCAGTGACGTCATGAGCCCGCGGGCTTCAGCGGGATTTTCCGCGTGTTCGACGATCATCTCGTCGAAGTGCTTCACGACGTGACCGACGTCTTTGCGACCCTCGGGCATGTGGGCGAGGTAGTCGTCGTGGTCCTCGTAGTTGTGCACGTCGGGGTAATAGTTACTCACCGCGTCGCGGTCGAGGTCGTGGGGGTCGAGATGTTCGCGAATCTTGGCCAATCGGGAACCCTCGGGCGCCTCTTTGAGCTGTCGCATGATGTCGATGGCGCCGGCCATCTTGGACATCGCCTTCTGGCGGGCTTCCGTCATGGCGAACCGATCTTCTTCGATCATCGTTTGAAGTTCAGGATCGGGTTCTTCGGGATCGACGCGACGCATGCGGTCGTCGAGGCTGTCGCGCAAGAACGCCTGACGACGATCGTGATCGAGAGCCGTTCGAGCGACGTTGCCACCGAGGTAGAGCCCTAAGGAGTTCGCCATGTGTTCGTCGAAGGTCTCATCGGGTTCGAGATACGTGTCTTCGACGCGATCACTCATCACGAAGCGGTTGATCTCGTCGATGATGTCGGTGTCGCCACCGTGTTCCTGAATCCGGGTGGTGTCGAACTCTTGGGTCGGGTCGTACGTGACCATGGGTGGCCGCCTTTTTTTTCTTCAGGTATCGGCTCGAAGCATCGAGGGATGAGATGGAACAGGGGTCGAACTCATGGTATGGGTTCGACCCCTGTTTCGTTCGTGGTGGTTCAGACGCGTGGATCACACGCGTGGATCACACGCCGGGTCCATCGACGTCGGATCGAGGAATCTGCTTGCTCGGGTCACCGAATCCCACGGCGTCGGCGACGAGCAGGTCGAGGGCGGATCGCGTCGGCGTGAGATCACGCTTCAGGTCGTCGAGGTCGGAAGACAACTTCACCATCGCGTCGGAGGCGTTCTTCAGCACCTCGCGCTGTTCGCGATCCAAGATCAGGACGTCGCGATCTCGGGCGCTCTGCGCGACCAGTTCGACCACCGGCTCGTACTTCGTCAGACGCTTGAGCATCTTGTCCGGAGCCATTCCTCCGACCTGGTGCTTGAGGCTACCGGCGTTGTCGTGCAGGTCGGAGGCCTTGACCAAGAGGAAGTCGACGTCGCCGAGATGACGACGTACGTGGTCGAGGTAGCTGTCCTCGGGGTTCGAGAAGCCGTTGGTCAGCATCCCGACGGTCTCGCCGACGCGGACGCCGTACATCTCGCTGAGCTCCTGGACGGCGAGACGCTGGTTCGTCAGCGGAATCGCGTCGACGCGACGGGGGACTTCGCGCAGATCCAGCAACTCGTTCGAGCAGTCCTCGACGACGTCGTGCAGTAGGGCGATGGTGAGCAGCTCGGGGTCGTTCGAGCCCCAGCGGTGCAGACGCAGAGCGTCGCGCAGCGGGTGCTCGATGTAGGGGACCTTCGGCATCCCGTCGCGCACGAAGCGACGCTGGTCGCGGTGCAGGTAGGTGGCCAGCTGAGCGGCCGACATGACCATCTCGGCCTCGTCTTCGTCCATGCGGGAGGTGACGTGCTGCAGTTCGAACAGCAGCGAAGCGGGGTCCATTTTCTTCAGGGACAGCAGTGGGTAGCGCATGGTGGAATCTCCTCGGTGAGGTGTGGTACGTGGTGTGTGTGTCGGTGAGTCACACGAGAGACGTCGATCTCGTCACCGCACGCGGGCGGGATCGAAACCGGGAACCGTCGACATCGTGTCGATGAACTGACGTCGGTGGAACGCTAGTTCGTTTCGAGCTTCGGCCACTCTGTGAGTCATGCCCGGAGCTCCAGCGTGAATGATGATGGAGCGGTAACAGATGTTCTCGATCAATGGTCGTCCTGTGTCTACGGGAAAGCCGTAGTCCGTGCTGATCACCTTGAGGTCTTCGGGACGGGTGAACTCTTCGATGTGGTCGTACGCGACGTCGATGGACGTGCCGCCCCAGATCCCGCAGACGTTTCGGATCTGTTCGCGTAGGCGCTCGGGCGTGATGTCTTTGGAATCCACGAACAACGTCGCGGTGATTTCATGGTTGAACGCGACGATCGTCACGACGTCGTCGATCGTCTCGTCGCGACGAGCCGTGTCGAGGCAGTGGTAGATGGTGGCGTCGTGTCCGTCTCTCGGACATGAGCCGGAGGCATCGATGTAGACGAACAGGTGCCTCTTCGTGTCGTTCGAGGCGTCGTCGGTGAAGATGTCGGGCATGGTGGGTTCCTCGGGTGTGTTTTGGTGTCGTGGTGTGTGGTGCGTGGTGGAGATCAGGACGTGGCCGTCCTGGAAGGATCTTTCATCGCTGAGCGTGCGGCGAGGTAATCCGGTACGGCGATCGTGGCGGGGATCGTCTCGACGTGACCCTTCGGGCAGGTCAAGACGTAGTCGTAGTCGTCGGTGAGATCGGCCTTCACGGTCTCGTCGCAATGCAGGCACGTGAGGGTGTCGAGGATCGCGAGTTCCTTCGTCATCTCGTTCAACGCGTCCTGCGCCTCGGCGAAGTCGGTGGACAGCGCCATGGTCTTCGCGTGGTTGTCCTTCACGAAGGCGTGCGCTTCGGCGATGGACGTGAATTCGTGACGATGACGGAATTCGGTGGTGACGACGACGTGGAGTTCACGCGCGTGCGTCTTCGTGTCGGGGTCGAATCGCGAGACATGACGGATCTCGATGTTTCCGTCGTCCGCCTTGCTGCAGGCGAAGACGCGATGTGCATGGGCCGTGGCTTCGGCGTGCAGGCGTTCCATCTCGGCGAGCCGGCTCAGGTCGATATTCGCGGGTTCAGGGATGGTGTACATGGGTAGGTTCCTCGGTGTGTGTGCGTGTATCGAGTGCGATGGTCAGCGGCGTACGAAACACGCGACGTGCGATGAACCGTCGTCGCGCGTGTAGTGCACGCGCAGCAGATCCACGTCGTCGAGACGTGTGATCGTGCCGATGATCTGGTGGGGCTCGGGGGTGACGTCCTTCAGTCCGTTGATCTCGAAGATCGGCGCGATGGTCGAGTGAGAGAAGTGCGCCGGCTGACCGAATCGGATCAGGTTCGTCTCGACGAGGTCGTCACCGACGTGAGTCCAGTCTCGGGATGTCGTGGATTCGTCGGATTTCATGTTTCGTGTCATGGTTTTCGTCTTTCGTGGGCGTGGGGTTTCGATCGTTCGTGTTCGTCTCCGTTCGCGACTCCGTCGCGTGGTTTCTTCGTCGTGTCGTGCTTTCGTCGTCGTGGAACGTATGCTGTGTGAAAGATTCTTCCTTCGACGAAAGACACGACCATGATCAAATCCACGATGCGGGCGATCACGATGATCGTCATGATGGTGGTCGGCTTCTTCGCCGGGTTCCTCGTCACCGCGATCGCCACGTCCGTCCTCGTCGCGTGCGGTCTGACGTGGGCCCGTGATCATCAGGCGATTCTCGTCTTCGCGGGCTCGGTGGCCACGTCGTTGCTCGTGCGTCGCCTCATCCTGGGTTTTCGACGCGATCGTGACCGGGCCGCGTTCGACGCCGATGACTTCTTTCGTCGGGATCGAGCCGGCGAGTTCGACGCCGATTACGAGCTCAACGATCGGTACCCGAATTCTCGCTACTGGCTCAAGGCCGATCGTTCACGGTCGGGGTCGACGACGGGCACGAAGAAGCCGGTGCCGGCGATTCGACCCGGCTTCTTCAGTCCGTCGACGCGGATCTACGGCCGTGTCGGCGGCACGATGGCGGAGGCCGACTTCTCCGACGCGAATGTCGGAGCCGGCCTCAAGGGCTAGATGCTCATCTCGAAGATGATCGAGGACGTGATGGCGACGTCGCGTGCCGAGATCTACCTGTTTCGAGGTCTGACGTGGCCGGGCTCGCACAACGCCGACATCGACTTCATCATCGCCACCACGCGTCACTCCGGCGTTCGCCTCACGACGGACATCTGGATGGTCGACGCGAAGATGTGGAAGAAGGGCGACTATCTGTGGGACGGGATCATGTGTCACCGTGACGGCGAGCCGTACCACGAGATCAAGTTCGAGAACGCGATCAATGGCGTGCGTGAGTTGTTCCCCGACGCGAAGATTCACGCCGACGTGGTCGTTCACGGCGCTCGTTCGGTTCAGAACATCGTTCCGCCTGGAGCGATGCGCATCATGACCCCGGAGCAGTTCCAGCAGAAGCTGCGGGCGATGGCGGAGGCGTCGTCGTACGTTCCGTTCCCGCAGCACATCGGCGCGATGCTCTCGGGCATGGTGAAGGTGCCGCTCGTCTGAACGGAGACGAAATCCCCGAGGCTCACGTGGGCCGCCGGGGGTTTCGTGTGGATCACGTCGCCCGAGAGGGCGAGCAGGATCACGTCGCCCGAGAGGGCGAGCAGGATCACGTCGCCCGAGAGGGCGAGTGTGGCTCAGTGGCGTTCGTACTCGGGGAAGATGGACGTGTTGAGGATCGCGTGGACGCGCATCCCGAACAGGAAGCCGACGGTGAAGATGGAGACGTTCTTCTTGGACAAGTGGGTGAGCACGGTGGTGCCTTTCTCTGAGGTGTCGAGGTGTTGACCATCTTGGGGGTGATCGGAGCGTCGGCCAACATCGTCATGTTGATCCCGCAGGGGATCTCGACGTGGAGGCATCGACGCGACGACGTGGAGCTGCGCGCGATGTCGTGGGTGACGTACGCGGTGATCTCGCTTCAGGCCGCCGTGTGGATGGCGTATTCGTTCGTCGCGCGCGACGTGTGGGTGGGGTTGCCGACGTTCGTGAATCTGCCCATCGCGGTGTTCACCACGGTGGTCGTGTTTCGGGCGCATCGCCGAGATCGCGGGAGTCTCGACGCATCCTCGACCACGTAGGATGAGGATGCACATCGGGCATGAACCCGGCACCGGGACATGAGAGCAGGAGAGAAGAAGATCATGGGAATGTTGAATCGTCAGTCCCGCGAACAGCGTCGCGTCCTTCGAGAGAATCGTGACGCCATCCGTGAACTCGATCAAGCCGAGAGGGAGAGTCGTTCGGAGCGCATCATGCCGGCCGAACCGGCGACGCGCGAAGAGCGTCGAGCCGCGAAGGCTCGTACCGGAGTTTTCGTCGGTGGTCGAGAGGTCGCGCCCGGTGAGCCCATCATCATCGGTGGTCGTGACGCGCAGCAGGAAGCTTCGACGCAGCAGCGTCGTTTCGCTCTTCCTCGTGTTCCTCAGGAGAGTCGTGAAGCGAGTCGTGAGGTGAGTCCCGAGACGAGCCGCGCGATGCTCGACGGTCAGTTGTCGAGCGCGCAGATGGACGAGATCGCGGATCGTTCCGCCGGTGTCCGTCAGACCACGCCCGGTGGTCAGAGCGTCAGCGTCTACGACGTGCGTCGTCCCGTGAACGACGGCGTGGGTACGCCCATGGCCGAACCCAGGGTCACGTCCGGCGGTACCGAGGTCTACTCGCCTGAGTCCACGAAGGTCATGCCCGCCGCGGGGATCTCGGAGCTCGATCGTCGCCTGGCGAAGCTGCCCACGGCGAAGAAGTCCGGTCCGGACCTGGGTCCGAGCATTTGAGTCGTCGAGAACGAGAAACCCCGTGACGAGCACGTCGTCGCGGGGTTTCGTCGTCTCAGTTCGCGGTGAGCGCGATGATCTGCGCGTGGATCAGGTTCGCGACGCGACGATCCTCGTCGGTGATCGGATCACGTCGAGTGGCCTCGACCAACGCCGGCACGGCATGGGTACCGATCACGGCTTCCCAGTCGAACGCCTCGTCGCCGGACTCTTCGCGATCGTCGTCGAGGTTCGACCGACACCAGTCGCTCCACCGGTCGTAGAAGTCGATCGGTGCGTGGAAGCCCTCGACGTCGACGTAGAGCTGGTCGCCGGCGTGCGTCGGGTCGGTGATGACGACGAACGCGTGGGTGTAGTTCAGTCCCAGTGGCCGGTGTCGTTCGTCGCAGGTGGCCAGGATGCCCGGGTCGTAGCCCAGGTCCATCAGGGCCCCGGCGAGCGCGTGACATCGACGCTGCGTGTACTCCTCGACGAGGTCGTCGTCGCGCAGGCGCATGTCGGTGAAGGCACTCACGACGTCTCACCCGTCGTCGCGTCTTCGGACGCGGGAGCCATGATCTCGCGGGCGTAGATCATGGCCACCAGCGCCGAGGCGACGTGGCGACGCGCTCCGAGCTGAATCTGCTCGTGTCGCTTGAGCGCCTTGTCGAGTTCGACGTACTGGTTCATGGCGCCGCCGGTGATGTGGATCACCGCGAACGCGTCGCTCAGCGTGAAGCCGGCGATCCACTCACGACTCATGCCGGCGATGGTCTCGCGCAGAGCTCGTGCGTCGAAGATCGGATCGGCGATGCGTGACATCGTCACGTAGACCTCGGTGACCGCCTCACGGAAGCGGCGCTGGAGGTTCTCGCTGAGTTCGCCGTTCTGGCCGAAGATCGTGAAGTAGACCTCCATGTTGTCCAGGGCCGAGGTGAAGGTGCGCACGCCGAAGGAGACGCCCTTGAGGTCGTCGTCGGCGTCGAGCTCGATCGAACGCATCGTGACGTCCAGGTCGTCGAAGGCGGTCGAGGCGAGATCGATGATGGTCTGCGGGTTCGGCGTGGTGTCGGGTGTGTTTCTGGGCGTGGTGTCGGACATGGTCGCTCCTGGTGGTCGGGTTCGTGTTCGAGGGTTCGTCTCGGCGCCGACTCCGTCGGTGCTGGTCTCGTCGGATCGTCGTGATGATCGACGTCGCGACGATCATCGGTGAGAGAAGAAGGCGTTCATCACGACGAAGGCCCCGAACCTGGGATGGTTCGGGGCCTTCGTCGTGTCCTCGACGTACGTTTCGTCAGATCGGTGACGCCTGGGGTACTCAGGATACGGGTTCGAGCTTCGTGTAGGTCTTCGGTTCTCCGGTTCCGCACCACACGTCGGCGGTGAAGCGGGTGCCGAGTTCGAACGCCGGCGCGTCGGTCTTCGAGGACTTCAGCAGGCACGTCACGTGCACGCCGTCGTGATTCGTCGCCGTGAACGTCTTGGTCGAGAAGTCGCCGTCGTTCAACGACTGTCGGTCGGTGTAGTCCGTCACGATCAGGTCGTAGTGCGCCTTGAGGTCTTTCGACAAGAGCGTCTCGGTACGAGCCTCTTGGCTCGTGGCGATCACGCAGACGGCGATGATCGCGCTCAGGACGAACACGAACAGCGGCGCGAGGACGAGTCGCGCCCGACAGCCGATGAGTGCGGCGACGATGCCGATGATCGTCAGGGAGAGGAAGAACCACGTGGGCCAGGGGTAGGTGAGGTCGTAGCGCATGAGTGCGTCTTCTTTCGGTGGGTGTGTGGTGGGGTCGGTGAACGCGAGACGCCCCCGCGTCATCCAGATCGGTGGCGCGGGGGCGTCGTTCAGTCCTCGACGCTCAGGTCGATCATCTCGGACGAGCCGTCGGGTGAGATCACGTCGAAGACGCAGGCGTCGTCGGGCATCGGTTCATCACGACCGAAGGTGTCACGCCAGACCTTCTCGGCGGCTTCACGGGGGTCGTCTGCCTCGGCGTCGATCTCCCACGTCACGCGATAGGTGGGACTCATGCCTCGATCGCCTTCGTCCGCGATTCACGCGCTTCGACCTGGTTTCGAGCGTGCTCGATGCGTGGAGCGGCCCGTTCGACCTGGGCGTTGAGTGAATCGATAGTCAGGCGCATCGAGTCCGTCGCGGCGGACTTGTATCCCTCCACGGCGTCCATCGTCGCGTAGACGTTGTCGAACGCGGCTTGGAGCTTGTTCACGTCGATCATCGCCTCGGAGGACTTCTTGTTGATCTCCGCGCCCTGCTCGCGCATCTGCTTGGAGCTGGACTCGATGAGGTCGCTCGTGGTGTCGCGCAACGCGGTGACCTGGTCGAGGACCATCTTCTGACGGGCGAGAGCCTGGGAGATGATGACGGCCGTGTAGAGCGCCGCGAGCGTGGTGGTCTTGGCGCGCTCGACGCCCTTGATGAGCTGGTCGTTGTTCTCCAGCAGCAGCGCGATGCTCATGTAGCCCTGGGTGGCCACGGCCAGTTCCGTCGCGACGTCCTGGCGGCGCTGACGCACCGGGAACAACGCGTTGGTCTTCAGCGCCTCGGCCTTCTCGGTCTCGCCGGCCGCCTTGAGCTCGTCGACGCGGGCGACGATGGCCGCGTCGAGGGAGGTGAGCGTCTCGCCGGCCTCGTCGAGACGAGCCATGGCACCCCACAGGCGCTGCTGCTCGGTGTCGAGGGCGTCGTTGTCGCTGGCCAGGTCGAGCTTGCCGGACTCCAGGGAGGCCACGATCGCGTCGAGCTTCTCCTGGTTGGACTCGAACTTGTGCATGTAGCGTTCGATCCGGTCGCCGCCGGGGATGAACTTCGCGAGCATCTTCATCGGCTTCTTCGCGCCGGTCAGGTCGGCGCGAGAGGGGTCGAGGTCGCTGATGGTGGAACGCAGTTCGGTCAGGGAGCTCGCGACCTTCTTGGAGGCCGGGGAGTCGCTGATGTTCTTGCGCGCCAGCAGCGATGAGGAGACTTCGCCGGCCATGAGCGCGTCGGCCTTGCCGATCTCGGTGATGGCCGACAGCGCCTTCTGGAATTGCGGCGAGTTGGGGTCGACGTCTTCGATGCGGGTCATCAGCTTCGACGCTTCGGCCGTGATCTCGCTCTTCTTCGCCTCGACGCCGCTGCCGGCGCGGACGAGGTCCTGGGCCTTCTCGGGGCTCAGGACGGGCAACGCCTTGGGTACGGACAGCGAGAGCTCGTCCTCGCTGGCCACTACGGGAGTGTTCTCGGGGATCTGTTCGGTCATGTGATCACTGGTCCTTCGGATCGATCGTGTCGGTCGTGTCGTGAGATGGGGTGGTGGGCGTGAGGAACGAGTCGAGCACCGCGTCGTGCTTCGCGGTGAAGTCGGCGAGACGCTTGTCGTCCTCGATCTTCTTCAGCGCGAGCGCGCGTTCCTTCTCGGCGAGACGATGCTGCTGGTGAGCGTAGATCTCGCCCGAGGTCAACGCGGTCTCGAAGGTCTCGGCCAGCTTGGCGATGGCGAGAGCCTCCTTGTCTTCGATGTTCTGGTTCGAGTTCTCGTTCTTCGTGAGGCGCTCGATGAGAGAGCGGGGCGTGCGCTCGACCTTCGCGTCGTAGGTCTCGAAGGATTCGGTCGAGATGGCGTCGAAGACCTTTCGGTTGTCGAGCACCCAACGGCGGACGGCGTCGTTGGTCACGAGGTCTTCGTCGTCACGGATGCTTCGATCGGCGCCCATGAGTTCACGAGTGCTCGCGTAACTCCTGTTCGTCGCGTGGTCGATGAACAGCAGGAACTTCTTCTGATCGATCGCGGTCTCGACCTCACGTCCGGGTAGTCCCAGCACGATGTGGCCGATCCCGAGTCCGATCGCGATGACCGCGACGAGTGCGTGGATCCACGCCGAGTCGGTCACGATCCACGCGGTGATCAACGCGACGACGAGCATCAGTGAGAGTGCCCAGTCGATCCATCGTCGACGTCGGACCGCTTCGGGGTCGTGTTCGATGATGACGAGGCGTTGGACGAGATTCTTCCTCTCGGGTTCGTCGATGGCTCCGTACGGAACGTCGGGGTTCGGCACGAACATGAGCACCTTCCGGTGATCGGTCGCCGCCTGAGTGACGTCGTCGATGGCCGCGGTGATCCGATCGGTCACCTCGACGTCGGCGAGGTTCTGGCTCAACGTCAACAGGGACGTGAGGTTCTCCTTCATGAAGGTCGCGTCGGTGATGATCTTCGTGTCGGAGGTGGCGGCGAGTACCGCGTCGAGGTCGGTGATGAGCTCGTTCAGCGTTTCGCGCTGTCGTTTCATCCGGGATCGACGCAGACCCGGTTCGAGTTGGTCGTCACGTAAGGTCGCGACGAAGCTGGAGGCCGCGTCGGAACCGTAGTTCGTGATGAGGTGCGGGTTCGACAGCAGGAATCGTGTCGTCTCGTCCTGCGTCAGGGGTACGAGTGACGAGGCCGTCTTCGAAGGAGCGTCTCGTGTGATGCTCCGGATCGATGTCTTGATGGCGTCGCGTGAACGTTCGGTGATGGCCACGGTCGAACGCCTCCTTCTCGGTGGGTGTGGTGAACGTGGTAGATGTGGATCAGGGATTGGTCTAACTGCCCGCGGCGGCGATCATCGTCATGATGTTCGTCAAGTCGTCCGACGAGGTGTCCGCGGACGACGAATCGCTGTTGCCGCTCTGGACGGCGGTCATGACGTCGCGTTCGTCAGCCGCGTTGACGGTCTTCGCCACGTCGGGGTCGGTGACGTCGTCGTTCGTGTTCCACGGATCGCTGGTCAGCACGCCGGGGAAGTCGATCGAGTTCGAGTACAGGTGGAGTTCGCGTGTCGCGATGGGACAGTTCTTCGACACCTCGGAGTTCTTCCACGTGCAGATCTTCGACGAGTAGTACGGCTTCGTCGATCCCTTCGGATCGAGGTCGCGAATCACCTTGATCGTGTTCCCGGAGGTCTCCAGGACGATCGGTTTCTTCGTCTTCGTGCCTTCGATGACGAACTGAGTCACCGTGACCTTCCTCGGCATGTTCTTGAACGTGACGAAGTGTTTGTCGTTCGACGTGTATCCCCAGTAATGCGAACGTTCTCCGTTCGTCGTGTACGTGTTGTTCGGGTCGAGCTCGGTCTTCCCGACCTTCACGGATGCGATGTCGTTCGATCCGACCTTCGAGATCGGTAGCAGATCGTGGTGCTGCTCGTGCATGACGACGTTCGCGGCCGTGGGCTGCGTGTCGTCCAGCGTGTTCTGGTGCTGAATCACGGCGTTCGTGCCGAGGATCGACGTGGTGGTCAACGCGGCGCCCAACGGCAGGATCGAGCGAGCCACGGCCTTCGTCGGTCGTGTCGTGGGCCGCGCCGACTCTTCGCGGCGAAATCGCGAGCGTAGGCCGACGACGATCGACCCGCCGCCGATGGCCAACATCGCCGTATATCCGAGGATTTCTTCGGCGAGGTTCAAAGTGTTCAACGACGTCTTCTTTCTGTTCAGGTGGATCCGACGTTACGCCTTTTCTTCGATGCGTGTGCCGGTGATTCGTGTCACGTGTTTTTCGTGTGTTTTTCCGGTGGGCGCATCGAGAGAGCTTTTCCTTTCGATCAGTGGTGATCGTCGTCGATTCCACAGCTCGGGATGCTCGGGCGGGGGACGTGGGGTCAGACGAGGTCGTCCGGAACCCGTAAGGGCGTGTCGTCGGATGACGGCAGGGACGATCGTCCGGCGTTGTACCGCCAGACGAGAGCGTGAGCGATGACGTTGAGGATCAGCGTCGCGATCTCGTCGTCGCCGTGTCGGTGATCGGAGTCTTCGTCGCGTCTGCTCATGTGATCGATGATCGGCATCACGTCGACGGTGAACTTCAGCAGCAGACGAGCGGGGTCGAGGGGGACGTTCGCGTGACATCCGGGATCGCCGAAGAAGAGATCCTGGACGTCGAGGAACTGCACGACCTGTTCGACGTGTCGTCGCTCGATGAAGACGTCGACGAGTTCCTGGCACAGGTAGACGCCGGTGCCGATGAGGGTCCCCAGGCCGCGATGCATCATCGCCGTCGTGTCGTCGTCGCCGACCTCGGCGTAGCGCAGGATCGTCTCGGCGATGGGAATTAAGACGTGAGGTGTGGCGTGCTTCCGAGCGGCGTGCGCGACGCCGTTCAGCACGTCCGGGTCATGGGTCAGGTCGTGGTAGAGATCGTCGACGAACCGATCGATGTCGAACAGGGGCATGGTCGTCTCCCGTGATGCGTGGGGTGAGTGGGGTGAGTGGGCGAACGTGGAGGAACACGACGCGATTCGTCGAGGACACGAGACCCCGCACGTGGCGGGGTCTCGTGGGCGACGACTCGTCACGTCGTTTCGGTGTGACGAGTCGGCGCGGTGAGTCGTCGTGATGACTCAGATGTGTCCGCGAAGAAGCGTCGTCGCGAGCTGCTCGCGCACGTCGGGGGTGAGCGAGGCGATGGTCATCTCCTCGTCGTTGCTCCAGACGCCGAACTCACGGCACTCGGCGTCGACGAAGGCGTAGGTGCCGTCTTCGCGGTAGAGCTCGCCGGCCGGCACGAAGATCTCGGCCGTGATCTGCTTCGGGGCGATGAGCAGGACGGTCTTGGTCTCGACGTCGATCGCGTGGAAGGTCTTCGTGACGTCGCGATCGGTGACGACGATCGAGTACGTGCTCTCGCCGTCGGCGGCGATGCCCAGCACGCGGAAGTGGCGAGCGGTGTTGGTCGTGTTCGTGGTCGTGGTGCTGGACATGGTTCTCTCCTCGGTGAAGGTGGTGACGTAGACGTGGTCTCGTCCGTGACGCGTGATCCGGGGTCTACCTGGATCCTTTCGGTCTCGTTCGATTCATCTTCGCTTTCGGCTTCGACTCCGTCGGAGCCTCGCCTTTCCTCTTCGGCCGAGGTCAGCACACTCTTCGGGTCAGATGTGCCAGACGAACATCTCGGGGATCACGCGGTTGATGCTCGCCGTGATCGACCACCACGTGCCGTCGACGTCCTCGTTCATCCGATCGAGCCAGGAGACGTGGATGGCCCTCGTGACGAGCATGAGGACGACGTCGAGCGCCGTGAACAGGACGTACACGAGGATCGGGGTGGCGATCCAGGTGGCGATCTCGACGAGGACCGACGCCGTCGTTCGTCGACGCGGATCGTCGTCGTGCGTGAGGGACGTCTCGTGTGATGTGGTCGTGGGGTTCGACATGGTCGCGTCTCTTTCGTCTCGGTGGATCTTCGTGGATCTCGGTGAAGCGTGGAGGTTTCTTCGGTGATCGGCTTGGAGGCCGGTGCTAGGATCTAACTCATAGGATTTTCATCGTGCACGGGTGACGAAGCGAGGCGACGAGTAGGCGAACCGTGGTCGCCGGGCACTCATCGAGACGACACGTCGAGGAGCTCACCTCATGGCTTTTTCACCGACCGCACCGACGTCATCCGTCGGGCCGGTTCATCATCTCTCTTCCGCTCGGGCGTTGCCGTCTCCCGACGCGCTCGACCTGGTCTCGAACATCGCGTGGCGAGCCACCGATGCGCGTCGTCCGTCTCGGGTCAAGCCCGAGCTGGTGGACCAGTCGCGTGGGG